>PVKE010022904.1:0-25161 GCA_004027555.1 Craseonycteris thonglongyai
CTTAATAAGATGGTCTCTAGGTCCATCCATGTTGTCACAAATGACTGTGTTTCATCTTTTCTTATCGCTGAGTAGTATTCCATTGTGTAAATGTACCACATCTTCTTTATCCAGTCATCTATCGAAGGGCATTTTGGTTGTTTCTATGTTCTGGCCACTGTGAACAGTGCTGCGATGAACATGCGGGTACACACATCTTTAAAGATTAAGGTTTTCAAGTTTTTTGGGTAGATGCCCAGTAGAGGGATGGCTGGGTCATATGGTAACTCCATTCCTAATTTTTTGAGGAATCTCCGTACAGCCTTCCATAGTGGTTGTACCAGTTTACATTCCCACCAGCAGTGTATGAGGGTTCCTTTTTGTCCACAGCCTCTCCAGCACTTGCTATCCCTTGTCTTGTTGATTATAGCCATTCTAACAGGTGTAAGATGGTATCTCATTGTGGTTTTTATTTGCATCTCCCTAATTGCTAAATTACTGTCATTTTATTGAAACATATAATAGACTCGGAGTCAGCAAACATTTTCTGTAAAGAGCCAGATAGTAAACCGGTCTCTGTTATAACTACTCAACTTTGCTATTGCAGTGCTAAAGCAGCTATAAAAAACAAGGGATGCCAGGATAGATCAGCAGTTTGAGTGCTTACCTCACAATGGTAAGGTCTGGGGTTCGATACCTGGCCCCGGCCCGCGCAAACCCCATATACTGAACTATGGCACAACTGGTTACTGCTGGGATGGCTCAGTGGTAAAGGTTCTCGCCTCCCATGCGGGAGGCTCCCAGTTGGGTTTTTGCCCAGCCTGGTCCCACATCCACCTGCGTGGAATGAAACCATGTCACAACTAATGATATACAGCTATGGAGACTGCTCTGGGTCCCTCCCCTTCTCTCTATTTCACCTTCTCTCAAAAACAATAAAATAAATCTTAAAAAATAATAATCATCTGCAAATGGCCCATTTATTTACAAAAACAGGAGGCTCTTTCTGCTTCGGCTTGTTCTGCTTTTCCTCCTACTTGTTTGGTCTTGCTCTTGTTTCTCCTCCTACTTCTCCTTTTTCTTTTCTTTCTCTTTCTTCCTCAATCCCTTCACTTCCTCTTTCTCCTTTGGTACAGTAAGTTTTCCTGGTACAATTTTCCTTAAGCATAGTGAACTTCCATAAACACTTGTTTAGAACAAATCTGGCTGTAAAAAAACAAACAAACAAAAAACTCTCTTAGCATTTGTTTGTCTGAAAAGTCCTTATTTTACCTTTTTTCCCCCTCAAAAAATATTTTTGCTGGATCTATTATAGAACTGTAAGTTGAGTTTTTCTTTTAGCAAAATAAAGACATCATTCCTTTGTCTTCTGCATTCATTGTTTCTGATAACAGTCTTCAGTTATTCTTACCTTTGACCAAAGGTAAGATACTGCTGATGTATTTTTGAAATGCTTTTAAAAAGTTTATCACTATTTTCACCAATTTTACGATGACAAAACTTGGTGTTATTTTCTTTGTTTTAATTCTGATTAAATTTCATTGACCTTTGTGTATAGGAATATTTAGAGTTTTATCAAATTAGAAAACATTTGGGCTATTATTTCTTGAAATATTTTTCTGCCCCTACTTTTCTGAGATTCAAAGTATACATATAGTAGACAATTTATATTGTCCCACATATCACCGAAGTGAAGTTTTTTTTCCCCAATTCCCCCCCCCCCATGCTGCCTCTAGCATTTCTATATTACTGTATCTTCAGGTACATTATATATATATATATATATATATATATATTTGCAATGTATAATCTGGTAATCCTATTCAGTGAATTTTTTCATTTCAGGTAATTTTTTTTTTTTTAACTTTGGAATTTCAATTTGGCCTTTTCTTTCTATATCTTCCATTTCTCACCTCATTATCTCCACATTTTCCTTTACATAATTGAGCATTTTTATAAAAAGGTGTTTTTAAAAGATTTGTCTGCTAATTCCACACTATTTCTCAGTCTGATTTAATTGGATCAATCTTTATTTGTTTTTGGAAATATAACCCCTCCTTCTTTGCATGTGTAGTAATTTTTAATAGCATTTTGAACATTGTAAATAATTTATTGTTGAGTGCTAGCTTTTGTTGTCCTTCCTTAAAGAGGGTGGGATTTATTTTGGCATAAAAGTTCATATACAGGGTCTGGCAGAAGTAACACCATAAAGTTGCAAGGCTTGCTTTGTCTCTCATGAGATGGACAACAATTTGAACATTTCACCTAAAATGTCATATAGTGTGCTTGAGTGTGATATTGCTATGTTACAGAATTACATGCTTATGATTTCTAATAAAAAATTTGGTATAGGGGAAACTGGGATGGCTCAGTGGGTTAAGTGCTCGCTTTGCAGCCCCAGGGACTAAGGATCAAATCTTGGCCCTGGCCCGTTTGGACTATATGCTGAACTGGGGTGTGCTTCCCATGCAGAAGGCCCCCAATCCAGTTCCCATCCTGCATGGCCCCTGCCCACCTGTGTGGAATGAAACCATGTCAAAAACTGATGACGTACAACTGGAGACTGCTCTGGGCCCTCCCCCTTCTCTCTGGTTTTGTCAAAAACAATAAATAAATTAAAAAAATTTGTTATAGATTACCAGCTCATTAAAAAGGGGTGTTATGCCTGCTGGGGCATTACTTCTGCCACTATATCCATATGATAAACTATAATATATATAGTTCTTTTTTGTATGTTGCTCTTGAGGTCTGATACAAGCCTAATTTTCTTACCTTTATAACTAATTTTATCTTTATGCTTTAAGGCTCTGAGGCTTTTTCCTTTGTCTTTAGAGTCTAGTGATTTTTTCTAAGATATGTCTTAGAGTTCATCATAATAGATAATTTTTCTGATGTATGTGTTGGGCTCTTTTAATATTTATATTTAAGTTTTCTTACTTCTGGAAAGTTGCTTGTGTTTGTTTCTTTTTTTACTTTTAAAGCCTAGTTTTATTCTATTGTTTCATTACTTCTTCTTCAGGGATTTCAGTTATATGTAATTTAAGTTTTGTGTGTGTCTGTTTTCCATTCTCATCATATTCTCTCTGATCTCTTTTTAAATGTCTTTATCTCAGTTTCATTCTTTTATTGTTTTACTCACTTTCTTCAATGTTTCTTAGTAGATTTTTAAAAAAGATTTATTTTTATTGCTTTTTTGACAGAGAGAGAAAGAAACAGAGAGAGAAAGAAACAGAGAGAGGCAGGAGGGCCTAAAGCAGTCTCCATAGTTGTACATCATTTGTTTTCTATATAGTTTCATTCCACAGGTGGGCTTGGGGTTGCACAGGGCAGGAACAGAACTGGGGCCCTCCTACATGGGAAGCATACTTGGGGTGGGGGCTCCCACATGGGTAGCTCTCTCCAGCAAGAACTGAACTGGGGGCACATCCCAGTTCAGCATATGGGTTTTGCACGGGCGAGGGCCAGGATTTGATCCTCGGACCCCAGGGCTGCAAAGCGAGCACTCAACCTGCTAAGCCATCCTGGCTGAGCCATCCCAGCATCCCCTCTAAGTAGATTTTTATTTGAATTTCTTCTTCCTTGGGCATCTTGTAGGATATCCTTCAGTTTTTAGACACTTGTGTCTTGTTATTCAATTACTTTACTTAGTCCAATCAATTCTTGTTGCATTTCTTTCTGGGTTTTTAATTTTATTTTATTTTATGTGATCTATACCTAGTCTTAGTCTTTGAATTTATGATTCTAGGTAGCTTTTTTTTTTAATTAAATAAATTTTTTTAAATTGTTTTTGAGAGAGAAAGAGAAAAAAAGGGGAGGGACCAGAGCAGTCTCCATGATTGTATATTAATTTTCAATATAGTATTGTTCCACACGTGGATGTGGGGCCACACAGGGCAGGAACTGGACTGGGGGCCTCCTACATGGGAAGCACGCCTGGGGCGGGAGCTGAACCGGGGGCCTCCTCTCACATGGGAAGATCATCCCAGTAAGAACTGAACTAGGGGGCACACCCCAGCTTAGCAATGGGTCTGCACAGGCCAGGGTCGGGATTCGATCCTTGGACCCCAGGGCTACAAATGTGTTAGTATTCAACCCACTGAGTTATCCCCGCATCCCCTGTAGTTTTTTGTTTGTTTTAAAGAAATGATCTTTACATGCTTGAGATACATATTTCAGCATAGAGGTTTTTGTTATAATGTATTTTGTGGTTGGTTTTGGGGGAAAATTTTTCATAGCTAAAAGTGAGATTCATTTCTTACTTTGTATTGTGTTCTTATAGTTGCTTAGTATACAATTGGTTTGCTTTTGCCATTCCTAAGCATTTTGTGGACAAATATGAATGCCCAATTCAATCAAGGTACCGTATGTAAGTACAGATTTTTTTTAAATATGAGTTTGTGATAGTGTTGAATGATAAAATTTGTTGATGTGTCTTATTTTTTAGGTTCCTTGACTTTCTTCTTTCCCGTCACTGTTTTGTCTCTGAGAGGTATCACCCTTCTCTATTCATCTGAATCTAAGAAGTACTGTTTTAAGGTCTGCTGCCTCCAAACCTAGGCACCTTCAAGCCTCTCCTACATGTCTAGTACTAAGAATGATCACCTCCTAGACCTGAGCTCTAACACACTGTGTAGAACGTTTTCTTGCTAGGGTGACTTTTGTCTATACTCCCCTCTTATTTTATATGGAGCTGTTTAAGCCACACTTCACCTACTCTTAGCACCCACAGGCCGTAGGAGCAAGAGTTCTGCTGTAATTTGGTATTTATTTATCTCTATATAGGTGGTTTGAAGTTTGAGTTGTCCTCTGCCTCCTACTAATGCTGAATGCTGGGTAATGTATGGTTTTACTTGCACCTTTTGTCGACTTTATAAATTTGGGGTAGACTGTATAGACAGAATCTGATTCAGGCATCTGATACTATGTTCCAAACTTGGGAGTTCTATTTAGAATCACCTCTCTAGTACCAAAATATGGTGATTTGTGAGAATACGGGCCAGAGAAGCTTCAGAGCAGAAATGAACATTGTGGTATGTACTAAGGGTTAGCAACCTATTTCTGTAAAGGCCCAATATTAAATATTTTAGGCTTTGGGGGCCATGTTAGCACTGTGGGCCAGCATCTGTGCTGCTGTAGCACAAAAACAGCCAAAGACAAATAACCAAATGAGTGTGGTTGTGGTCCTATAAATTCTACAGCAAAAACAGACAGTGAGTCAGATTTGGCCAAATGGGCTGTAGTTTGCCAACCCTTGGCATATACTAATCCCTAGGATAAAACAGATTAAAAAATATTATGATAGGTAGTTCTGCTGAAAATTCAGAGACTCTATTAGTAAAATAATAATTTGATTTCTTTGGAGTTTTACATTAAATATAAAAGGTCAGTGGGTATCCTCCATTAAATAAGCATCTTTTTTTATCCATTCTTCTATTAATGGACATCCACATTGCTTCCATATTGTTGCTATTGTACGTAGTGCTGCAATGTACATAGGTGTGCATATATCTTTATGAATTAGTGTTTTCATTCTTTGAATTTACTTATATTTCTTGTAAAGCCAGTTTAGTGGTGGTGAACTCCTTTAGTTTTGCTTGTCTGGGAAACTATCCTTCAATTCTATTTTTTTTTTTTTAATATATTTTTATTTTTTTATTTTTGACAGAGAGAGAGAGAGATACAGAGACACAGAGAGGGGAAGCTCCCAGTTCAGCATATGGTTCCGCACGGGCTGGGGCCGGGATTTGATCCCCGGTCCCCGGCGCTGCAAAGTGAGCGCTCAACCCACTGAGCCATACTGGCTTCCCTTCTCCTTCAATTCTTAATGATGACCTTGCCAAGTATAGTATTCTAGGTTGTGAGTTCCTTTCTTTTAGTATTTTAAATATTTTCTGCCATTTCCTTTGGAATGTAAAATTGCTGCTGAGAAATCAGTTGTCAGCCTAGTGGGGTTTCCCTTGTATGTGAGTTGTTTCCTTCTTGCTGCCTTCAAGATTGTCTCTTTATCCTTACCTTTTGCCCTTTTAATTACAATATGCCTTGGTGTGGGCCTCTTTCAGTTCTTGTTGAGAACTCTTTATGCTTCCTAGACCTGGATGTTTGTATCTTTCCCCAGATTAGGAAAGTTTTCAGCCATTATTTCTTTAAATATACTTTCTGCCCCTTTCTCTCTGTCTTTGCCATATGGAATCTGTTTAATGTGAATGTCAGAATGCTTGATGTTGTCTTATAGGTCTCTTATATGTCCTCATTCTTAAAAATTCTTTTTTATTTTGCTGTTCTAATTGGGTGGTTTCCACTATTCTGCCTTCCAGGTCACTAATCCATTCTGTATTAACTAATCTGCTGTCAATTCTTTCTAATGTATTCTTCATTTCAGTATTGTATTCTTGATCTCTGGTTAGTTCTTTATTATATTTCTTAACTCTTTGTTGCAGTTCTTTCTGAGTTTCTCTACTCTGCTCTTAAGTTTGTTGAGCATCCTTATGAGTTTTTGTGAATTCTTTATTAGTCAAATTACTTATCTCTGTTCCATTAGAGTTTTTTGTTCTTGTTCCTTCACTTGGAGCACATTCTTCTGTCTCCCCATTTTGTTTGACCCTCTGTGTTTGTTTCTATACATTAAATGAAATAGCTATCTCTCCCAATTTTGAAAAAGTGGCTTCTATGTAGACTGTGCTGGGTGGTTTTGGCAGGTCAGTTATAGTTTGGGTGGGTGGGTATGGTTGCTGGTGTGCCACCTGGCCAGAAGGAGTGGGTTCTGGGTGTGGAAGCATGCTTCCTTGCCCTTCTGATCCAGGCGGGGCTGCCTGGGGGTGGGGGTGTGCGGTGCGCCCTATTGCTTTCATTGTTTAACTGATATTTTTTTGAGTGCCTAGCATGTGTGAGATGCTGTTCTAGTCACTAGGAATACAATAGTGAACAAAACAGAAAAATAATCCTTACTTGTATGTAGCAGACAGTGGGAAAGACAAACAAAATAATAAATATAATTACAGCATGTTAAAAAATGTATAATGTTAAGCAAGAAAAATAAAGCAATGAGGAGGGATAATGGGGGAAGATTGTACTGTTAAATAGAGTGACCAGGGGAGGTAACTTCTGAATGTAGTTGGAAGGCAGTGAGCAACTTGCCATACAGATATGTGGGCAGGAGCACCTAGGTAGAGAGAAGAGCACGTTCCTGCTCTTTGGTAGAATTATATTTGGTGTTTCAAGGGATAGCAGGGAGACCAGTGTAGCTGGGGTAGAGAAAACAAGGGATAGACTAGCTGGGAGCTCAGTTATCGAAGTAAGTAGTAGGCAGCCAAATCATGTAGGGCTTCGTGGCTATCCTAAAGAACTTTGTTATAACACCTTTATTCTGAATGTGATGAGAAATCATTGGAGGGTGTTCAGTAGAGGAGTGACATGGACTTACATTTTAACAGGAAAAGGCTGTAGGAAGCAAGGGCAAATATGTGGAAAACACCTGGAAAGCTATTGCAATATTCTGGGCAAGAGATGGTGGTGGTTTGGATCAAGGTGGTGACAATGCGATTGGCAAAAGTAACCCAATTGTTGTTTTTGTGTTTTTTTTTAAAGATTTATTTTATTGAAATTTGACAGAGAGAAACAGAGACAGAGAGAGACAGAGAGAAGGGGGAGGGCCCAGAGCAGTCTCCATAGTTGACATTAGTTTTCCATATAGTTTCACTCCACAGGTGGGCACAGGGCTGCGCAGGGCAGGAACTGGGCTGGGAGCCTCCTACATAGGCCCTGGCAAGAACTGAACTGGGGGTACACCCCAGTTCAGCATGTGGGTCCACATGGGCTGGGGCTGGGATTCGATCCTCGGTCCCCGGGGCTTCAAAGCGAGCACTTTACCCGCTGAGCCATCCAGCTTTCCCCACCCCAATTGTTTTGAAAGTGAAACTGACAGAATTTACTAACAGATCAGCTAGAGAGAGAGAGAGAGAGATGTCGAAGTCAAATTATACCAATAGTTTTTTACGTTTATTATTTATTTATTTATTTTTACCTGAGCAATTAATAGAATGGAATTGCCATTAACTGAGATGAGGGGGACTGCTAGCCTACTCTTTGGGGAAGGCAGTTATAAAGAGATAAGTTTTAGACTTGTGAAATTTGAAATATTACTGAACTAAATAATGATATCAAGCAGACAGTTGGATATACAGGTCTGTAATTTGGGGGAGAGGTCCAGGCTGGAGATATATGTTTGAGAACCACCTCTATATAGATGGTATATAAAGCATGAGTCAGAACAAGGATCACCAAGTGAATGAGTAGAGATAAGAAAGACAAGAAGACCAAGGACTGTGGTAGAGGGACTTAACATTTACAGGTCAGAGAGATCAGAAAGAATATTAAAAAGAGACTGAGGAAGAGTAGGAAGAAAAATAGGAGAGAGTGGTGTCCTAAAAGTTAAGAAATTCAAGTGATGCAGGAGAAAGTGAGCAACTATGTATGACAAATGCCACTGATAAGGTAAGATGAGGACTAAGAAGTTACAAGTGGTTTTGAAAAAGTTACGATTATTGGTGACTCGAGGTGAGCAATTTAGAAGGAGTGGGGTGGGTGTATGTGTACCTGATTAAAGTAGGGTCAAGAGAGAATGAAAGTAGAGAATTGGAGACAGTGACTGTAAGATTTTTTCTCTAAAGAGGACAGAAATAAGGCAGTGATTAAAGAGGGTAGTAGAGTCAAGAAAGAAAGCTTTGGAAAGATATAAGAAAAGCACATGTTTGCTAATAGTAATTATTGAGAATCCTTATAAAAAGAATGTCTAACAGTGATCTGTGAGTTTTCTTGCAATGTTAGGATGACAGTAGAGGGGGTGTAGGGAGTTCAAGTGCAAGTCATCTCCTGGGGTTGGCCACAATTATTATTACAAAGCAGCTGTAGTTTGGGTTGTGGTAGGTGATTAAGATGGGTCAGCCGGTTAAGTGCTCGCTTTGCAGCCCTGGGGACCAAGGATTGAATCCCAGCCTGTGTGGAACCACATGCTGAACTCGGACATGCCTCCCATGCAAGAAGGCCTCAACCTGGCCCCTGCCCTGTGCAGCCCCCACCCATTCATGTGGAATGAGACCATGTCAAAACTGATGCTGTACAACTATGGAGACTGCCCTGGGTCCTCCCCCTTCTCTCTGTCTGTCTCTGTCTGTCAAAAAACCAAAATAAACCTTAAAAAAAAAAAAGATTTCCTACACAATGATCCATTTGTTAAGGAGCCTCAGTACACTATGTAATGCTTAATTCTCAGTTATTATTTCTATAGCTATATATAAGACTAAGCAGACATACTTGAATTTCATCTACATTGGAGGCCATTATATATTACAGTAGTAGGTGATATACATACACATACACTATAGTAATATGCATGTGGTATATAGTATGTATACATGATGTGTATATAGGTGGCATGTAGTATGTATGCATAATATAACTATATATATGTATATAGTTATATATATATATATGGTATATATATATATATACACACACAGCTATAATATATTGTACATGTAGCAGTGTACAATATTATACAGCTACCTTTATATACACACATACTACATATATATAGCACCCATTATTGCAATGTATAATGACTTCCAATTACAGCATATACATAATCACACACATATAATTGGTGCTAAATATTGTACATTACAGCTATAATATATTGTACATGTAGCAGTGTACAATATTATACAGCTACCTTTATATACACACATACTACATATATATAGCACCCATTATTGCAATGTATAATGACCTCCAATTACAGCATATACATAATCACACACATATAATTGGTGCTAAATATTGTATATTGCTATATGTATGATGTAAATAGTTGAAAAACCCAAAGTCCTTTCCAGTTCTAATAGTGTTTGAGCTTATCACACTACATAAAACATGGGTTGCTTATTAAAATAACAAATTAAAAATATGCAAATGTGGGGAAAGGATAGAAAATAGAATCCAAAAAGTAGGTGAGGGCCAGAGTACATATGGACACCAAGCTGTCACAGTACAGGTAAGGGATACTAAAATGAAATGCGCTAGGAGCTTGTAGAAGAGGCACATCCAATTCACTTTGCAATGACCAGGGAAGGTTTTCTAGAAGAGGTGGCACCAGAAGCATGGTATGGCACACTCTGTCCCCTTAGAATGACCTTTCCTCAGCTAGTTTCAATTCTATTTTTTGCATCAGGACTGATAATTTCTTGTCCTCTACTAACATTCTATTTTGACTTTCAGCATAACTTTGAAGGATTCATGTTGGCCTTGATACTGTGAGTTTGTGGATTCATAGAGCCATATTTGAATTATTAAGGCAGAGTATAAATAAACAAATAAAATATATATAGTCACTGCTTCATTTACATAGTATTTCACACAAGCACAATAATTCAATATTATGCTGAAGGTATTATAACTTGACGAACTTCAGGAAGATCATCACCATTCTATATTAAAAAATTCATAAAACTATTTATATGTGGGAAAGACAGTGAAGCCCATTTTCATCTATTTAAATCAGTTAATTCTCACAACTCCTTTGAACTAAGCAGTGCAGGCATAATTGAATTATTAGCATTTTTAGGGACAGATGATGATAAATCAGACAAGCATGGTGGTCTATAAATCAGAGAAGGGAGGGCAGGTGCCAAGTGGCTGATAAAACAAGGAATGCCTGAGGAGATACCAAGAGCTAGTGTCTGAAACTGAAGAACTAAAATGTTAGAAAAACCATAACAGAAAAACCTAGGGTGCAACAAATCTTGTAAGTATTCTAGACAACAAGCTTCTAACTAACATGCTGTCTGACATGACCTATGGGCATTTGGCTCCAGATAAAAGAGTTCCAGGTGGAGAAGTCACTATCAGTAGTTCCAGCTTGTTGCCAGAGATCTGGACCTTGATGTCCTGCAGGCACTTCAAACTCAAAAACTTTAAAATAGCTCACTGCTTCACCCCCACCCCCACCCCCCACAGCCTTTCATTTCATTTCAAGTCTTTGTTAATTGTGCAGTTGTGTGAGATGGATGCATCAGATCACCACTGGCTGTTTCTTCTTATCTCCCACATCTGTTTAGTTGTCAAGTGAGCTGCACAAATTGTAGTAAGGGAAGGGCTGTCAAGTCAATCTTCCTCAGTGTCCCCATTACTTTTTGTCCCTGGTGTAGTATAGGGGCTGCACAGACAGAAATTGGGAAGGCATTTGTAGTCAGCTCCAGCTGATCCACATGGAGACATGGGTGTAACCATGGAATTTATCAAACAGTGTCATGGAGTAGCTATGTATGGTAGCAAGAGATCAAAATGAGCTCCAACTCATTCAGGAAGGTCAGAAAAATCTGATCCAGTTTGGATAGTGTCTTGAAGAATGATCAGGCACTAGTTAGGCTACCAAGAGTTCAATCCACATCCAGTTCTTTCCAATGTCTTCCTCTTCCCCTCTTAGCACTCTAGTTTGGGCCACGGGTGTGGATCACTGGAGTTTTAATCTTCAGTGCTTCAAACATGCTGCTTGAGCTGGGACACAACTGACCTTCCTCAGCTCTCTCTATACCAGGCTTGTCCAACCTGCAGTCCGTGGGCTGCATGTGGCCCAAGACAGCTTTGAATGCAGCCCAACTCAAAATTGTAAACTCTCTTAAAACCTTAGGAGATTACTTTTGCAATTTTTTTTTTTAGCTCATCAGCTATTGTTAGTGTTAGTGTATTTTTTGTGTGGCTCAAGACAATTCTTCAAATGTGGCCCAAGGAAACCAGGGAAACCCCTGCTCTAGACTATTGTAGTTATCTCTTAACTATCATTTAACCTTCCCAAACTGTGAGTTCAGAATTATCTTTCTCAATACAGAAATTACATACTGCTCAGGTGCTAAAACAAACAAACTTAAATGGTACCCGTTCAGAAGGATAAGTCAGACTCCTTAGGGTACTGTAATGGACCCTTCCCATACTACTGTATTTTGCTTTTCCAGCCTCAACTTCTGCCACCTCATGAGTTTTCCCACCAATAAGTAAAGTTCCCTCATGCGTTTGTCTCTGGTTACATTCTTTCTTCTGCCTGGGATTATTTTCACTTGTTTTTCTGAGAGATATAGATAGATAGATAGATAGATAGATAGATAGATAGATAGATAGATAGATAGATAGATAGAAAATGAGAATGAGAATGAATGAGAATAAGATAATAGAGTAAAACATGTGGATCAGAAAACAAAAATCTTTAGCCTTATTGAGGAGCCTAACATAGAATTCTACTAAACATGTGTGACTCTCAAAAAGGAGTAGAACTGCCAAGGACTCCTTATGGTTAACTAGGCCCAAATTTATAACCAGAGTTTAGCAGCTGTTGCTGACAGGAGCCTCTCATGCACGCTCCATTTTAGGAAAAAGCCGAAGACTGAGCTGCCAGCCTCTTGCACTGTGTTCCTGCCATCTGAGCTGACCCGCAGAAAGGAGCTCCTGGTATTGTCTTCCAACCAATGGGCTGAGATCAGCCCCGTCCAATTGGAGCTGCGCAACTATAACCTCATTTCCATCTTGACTGACCAATCAGAGCAGCTCCATAATTACCAAACAGGGCATGTGGTTCTGATAAATCAGAACAATGCTTTAAGGACCAATTAAACTGTAAATTTGGATTCCTTCTTTGCATAAGGATGTACCAGTGGTGAAACAATATTCCACAGATCTTGGACACTCTGTTCTGTTGTTTTTTTAACTGTTTTTTTCTTAGCTTAGACACTTTCTGTTGTCCTGTACTCAAGTTCCTTGTCTTGTCTTACCTTCTTTCTTTTTCTCTATATGTGGTTTACTGTTAATGTAATAAATTTTTCTTTTTTGAAACAATTTTTTATTTCTAACTTTTCCATTTGGTTCTTTTTGTAATAGATTCTATGTCTCTGCTAAATTTTTCTATATTTGCATGGATATTGTCCACCTTTCTACTATGATAGATCCTTTAGCATTTTAACATAGTTATTTTACAGTTTTTGTCTAATCATTCCAACATCAGGGTCATATCTGGGTCTTTTTCTGTTGATGATTTCCTTCCTTTTATTGCTATGAGTCACTTTTTTTTGCTTCTTCATGCTTTGTAATTTTTGATTGAACACTGAGTAATATATATTATAAAATACTTAAAAATTAAGTGTATAATATCTTCTTCTAGAAAAGCTTATGCCCATTTTGTGTCAAGCCACTAGATTTTGGGGCTGAGTAAATTGTTAAGTAGCTGGCCTGTGCCTGGGCTTTGTTGCATCTTTAGCTGGATTTAGTTCATCATTGTCTCTAAATGTTTGATGGTGGAATTGGGCTTTCCATTCAGCAGGACTAAAGATCAGGGCAATGGCATGTTTCCAGAGATCTCTTTGTACTTTATAACTAGACTATTAGTTCTTTAAACCATGGGTGATCTCTTTCTGCTTTACAGCTTGGTTGCCAACTTCTGGGGTTATTGAGGAGTCCTCTTTGTTCTCCAGTACTGGCTCATCTTCCTGTCCTCAGGAGATCTCTGTTTGTGTTGCTGTACTACTACCAGTCTTTGGAGGACAGTTGCCTTCCATTCTGTGGAAACCCAGATTGCTTAAATGGGGTTTCTCTCAATTCTTTTTCTCCTCCCCCAGCATTTGGAACTGAAAGCCATGGGTGTTTAGGTTACACTTTCTGTCAGCTCTCCTGCTCTGCCCTCTTATTCCAAGGTCAGATGCCTGGAGCTTAGGAGATGCTCATTGCACCTAAAAATGCTACAGCCATTGACATACTGCCCTTTAGCATTCTGTGAAAACTTACTGAAAGAGTTAATGAGTAGGTGCAAACTTACTCTATGTCTGGAGCTCCTTTTACATTGTCATCTGTCATGTATAAATATGTATGCTATTAAAATTGGTGGATTTCTCCTTGTCCACCAGGAATAGCAGAATCATTTTCTCATCATTTCATCAAAGATAAGTGGAGCCAGGGACCTTTCCTCTTCTGTGAAGGACTTATTGTTTTCTGAAATTTAGTTAATTTAGGTTTCTTTAGTTCCCTGATGAGTCTTAAACTTATAGCCTATCTGTCTTGTTTTAGTTGTTAAAGTGAGAGTGATGGCCTCTTGTGATTTTCTGCCTCCTAAGAGAAGAGGATATTGGTAGTTACCACTTTTTCATTTATCAAAATGTTATTATAAACTCTTGCTAATCATCACTTTTAATGGTGGCAACATATTTCATTGAATAGGCTAACTGTTCTTTTATTGTTAGACATTTGGTTATATTCCAATTTACCTCACATAAATGTTGTTTCTGCGAACAACCAAAAATCATTTTAGTTCCTATTTATGCATGGTTGTACACCATGAGAACTGCATTCTGTTTTCAATTCAGTCACTTACTTTGAGATGGCAGAAAGTAGGTTCTTAATAAATATATTTTATCAAAGTTTCCCTGAACAAAAATATTCATGATGATGCTGACAAAATATATTGTAGATTTTATCAATTTTATGTGCACATTTAAAAACTGTAAAGCATTACATAAATATACCACAAAAAGCAGGGGGATGCTTGTTGGACAAATGTCACAGATGTTCTGCTTGCAAAAGTCTGTGAAGATTGAGTTGCCAAGAAAAATAAATAATAGAAAATGGAATTTTACCTGGGATTCATGAGTGGATTTCCAAGAGTACATAAATTATCTACAAAAGCAAATATTACATGAGTGTATTTGCATTTCTGGGGGCAGATGCTACATAATATTCATTGATTATAAAAGAGGTCCATGACCCTAATGTGATAAAGAAACCCTAATATAGAGTTTCTGTGCTTAAGTAGAATGTAAGATCTTGCAGGCATCTTAACAGAGTAGTAGGTGCATGTTTCAAAATAATGAAAGTACATTTCAAAATTTAAAGTGTGAGGTCTGACAATTGAGTTCACGAATTTGCCACCATGTACTTACATTGGCAGCACTGTACAAACAAGGTTTCACAGCTGTGTTCATGTTGATGTGTGGTGGTGTCTTTCTTAATGGTGTTCACTACTGTTGTTGGGTATTTTTGTGTGCCATTGTGAGAATGTCGGTACTTGAATTAGAGCAATGAACAAATATTAAATTTCTTGTTAACCTTGGCAAGAGTGGATGTGAAATCGGGGACATGTTAGTCCAAGTTTATGGGGATAACGCCATGAATAAAATGGCAGTGTACAAGTGGATTAAATGCTGTTCTGAGGAGAGAGAAAGTGTCACTGATGAAGTAGTCAGGGCAGCCAGTAACAAGCAGACTGATGAAAACATTGCAAGAATTCATCGAATTGTGCATCAGAATCATGGGCTGACCATGAAAAGCATAGCAGACTAAGTTAACATCGATAGAGAAACAGTTAGGAAAATCTTAACTGAAAATCTTGGCATGAGAAAGGTGTGTGCAAATATGGTCCAGAAGGAACTCACTGATGACAAAAGCAAAGGAGAGTCAAAGTTTGCCAAGACCTTTTGGAGAGGCAAGATGATGCTTTGGATCACGTTATCAGTGGTGATGAAACATGGGTGTACAAATATGACTCTGAAACAAAGCATCAGAAGTCAGCCAATTCTTCACAACCAAATAAGTTCCATCAGTCAAAATCAAGAGTCAAAACGATGTTGCTAAGCTTTTTTTTTTTTTGATATCTTAGCGATTGTTCATTATGAATTTGTACCAAGTGGACAGTCAAACAAGTTGACTATTTGAAAGTGCTAAAAAGGCTGCATGAAAAAATGAGATGAAAACGACCTGAATTTTTCATCAACAAGTTATGGCTCTTGCATCATGACAGTGTATCAGAGCTCACATGGCACTGTCTGTGAGGGAGTTTTTAGCCAGTCAACAAATAACTGTATTGGAACACCCTCCCTACTCACCTGATCTGCCCCCACAAAGACTTTTTTCTTTACCTGAAGATAAAGAAAATATTTAAAGGAATAAATTTTGATGACATTCAGGACATTAAGGGTAATATGACAATGGCTTTGATGGCCATTCCAGAAAAAGAGTTCTAAAATTGCTTTGAAGGATGGACTAAGTGCTGGCATCTGTGCATAGCTTCCTAAGGCAAGTACTTCAGAGGTGACCATAGTGATATTCAACAATGAGGTATGCAGCACTTTCTCTAGGATGAGTTTGTGAACTTAATTGACAGACCTTGTAAACATACACTATCATATTAAGGAGATAGCATGAGTTAGCAGTCTGGCTAGGTTGGAATGGTACACACTTCACCAATAGTTTTACAGGTCTATTCAGTCAAGGCAAATCTACTTGTCACCTTGTCTTTCTTACTTTCCCTGTTGTCTATATGCTCAGCCGCCAGGGCCTATGGGTTATTCCTAAGACTATAGTAAGATACATGAGGGTTTCAATCTAAAAATTTGTTGCCTATTCAGCTGTTTTTAAAATTTTTTATTTTATTGTTTTTGACAGAGAGAAGGGGAGGTTCCAGAGCAGTCTCCATAGTTGTGGTCATCAGTTTTTGACATTTCATTCCACACAGGTGGGCAGGGGCCGAGTGGGGCAGGAACTGGGCTGGGGGCCTTTTCCCTCAGGCCAGGGACTGAACTGGGGGTCGATAACCAAACTGGGGGGCCTCCTGCATGGGAAGTATGCCCTAGTTTAGCATATAGATCCACACAGGCCAGGGCCAAGATTCGATCCTCAGTCCCTGGGGCTGCAAAGCGAGCGCTCAACCCACTGAGCTATCCCAGCTTCCCTCCACTCAACTATTTAATGAGAAATTCGGAAGTTAAGTATTGTTGTTTAAGAATTGGGGAAGCCAAGATGGCTTAGCAGATTAAGCACTCACTTTTCAGCCCAGGGTCCAAGGATCAAGTCTCAGCCCCGGTCCCAACCCATGCAAACCCATATGCTTAACTGGGTTGTGGCCCCAGTTTGGTTCACGCCAGGGCAAGCTTCCCATGTGGGAGGCCCCAGTTCGGCCCCCAGTTGGCAGGGGCGTGCCTCCCATATGGGTGGCCCTGACCCAGTACCCACCCTGCGTGGTCCCCGCCCACCTGTGTGGAATGAAACCATGTCAAAAACTGATGACCACAACTATGGAGACTGCCCTCCTCCTTTTCTCTGCCTCTCTCTGTCTCTGTCTCTTTGTCAAAAACAACAAAATAAATCTTTAAAAAAATGACTCAACACTTTTTAGGTGTGATGGGAAGAAATATTTATGCTTTTATATATAATTTTTAGAAACCAAATAACATCTTGGGAGACATATGAAAACATTTACAACTTAAGTGACCTTTTTTGAAAGAGTGTGGATTAGATGGACGCTGTCCCTGTAGCCTCCCCAGATCACATCAATGTTACAGATAGATTGTAGAACAGTCAACCTTGGGAATCCTTGGAGGGATGGCTGAACAGAGCCCCTACATCTGAAGATACAATGAAGCCACATTGAGACCAATAGGGAGAGTGGAGATGTGAAATGGGCTCACCCCAAACCCACAGATAGTGGCTGAACAGCGGGAGGGACACCATAGGGGTGTGGGTTCCCATAGAAGAGGGAGGGGTTCCAGCCCCACGTTGGGCTCCCCAGCCCTGGAGTCCTGTGCTGGGAAGAAAAGTTCCCCTAACATCTGGCAGTGGAAATCAGTGAGAATTGTGTCTGTCCATCTTAGTGAGACAGAAGAAGGCTGGAAATCCAGGCACCCTCCTAAAAGGTGTGCACAAAAAACAACCACTTGCCACACTTACCTGTGGTGGGGCAGCAACTCTGAAGGTACCAGAGACATACGGGGAAAGGTTGAGCTGTGGGGTTTCAAAATAAGAGCTGGAGGGGCCCACTGTCCATGCACGGAGTTGGCCTCACTTGTAGTCCACAGGAGGATGCCACCTTTTCCTATGTTAAACCGTCCCCCAAACGGCCAAATCTGAGACACACTGGTTTAATAAAATCTGCATCTGTGCACTACCTTGGTGTCGCACTGGGAACCCCATCCCACATAGCTAACATACATCTCCCAGAGTGCTCTAGGCTGCCCAGCATTCAGCCCCACCATACCAGCTGCGCAAGACTATTATACTTTATATGAGCAGCAGCCCGCTGAGGCCTGGGAAACAGGAGACATTTAGTGGCCCGAAGCTGCCACACTCTACTTGGCAGCTCCTCCGGAGCAGGCAACTGGCTTCTGTGGGCTGGTGGCAAAAGACCACGTGTAGCTCTTAGGGAGTTTTCCCCAAGTGTGCACAGGTGTCCTGGAGCTTTGCCCTGCTCACTTGAAGCTTTGACCTGCCCCCTTGAAGCTTTGCCCTGCCCACCCAGAGGCACTTGGGGCAGCTGAGCAATGGGCCCCGCCCTACTTGCAGGGGAAGCCTTTCTTGTGGACCTTTGTAGGGGATGGCTGACTGCGACTCCTCTACTACTTGGGGAACTTTCAGTGCAACTCTGCCACTCCCCCTGGCCAGATAAAAGTGTGCTGCAAGTGGCACACCACGGACCTCAGGGAATTTTTTCTTTTTAATTAAAAAAATTGTTTTTAATTTAAAATTTATTTTAATTTATTATTAAAAAAAATTTTTTTAATATATATTTTTAAATTAATTTATTTTGACAGAGGAGAGAGAGAGGGAAAGATACAGAGACAGAGGGAGAACTGAACTAGGGGAGCTCCCAGTTCAGCATATGGTTCCGCACAGGCCAGGACCGGGATTCGATCCTCGGTCCCCAGTGCTGCAAAGTGAGCGCCCAACCCACTGAGCCATCCCGGCTTCCCCTATTTTATTTTTTTATTGTTATTAATTTTTTTCTCTTTCGAAGTGCACTCAGACACCCTGGAGTTTTGCCCTGTCCACTAGGAGGAACTTCAGGCAGCTGAGCGATCGGCCATGCACTAGTCTGGGGGAAAGACTTTCTTATGGACTTTTGCAGGAGTGGGTATCTGTAGCTGCTTGGAGAGCTTTCTGTGATGCTCTGCTGCTCCCCCTGCACAGCTAAGGGTTTGTTGTGAATGCCATACTGCTCAACTACAACTGAAGAACACACATAACACACTCAAAGGACACTCCTAGATCATGTGCACAGGAGATAAGAGAGGTTGTGCCATTGGGCTATACAGGACACGTTCTACATGAGGCCACCAAGCAAAGACTTAGAGACATAAGAGATCTGCCTACTACATAGACGCAAACATAGAGAGGAACCCAGAATGAGGAAACAGAGAAACACATTACAAATAAAAGAACAAAACCTCCAGAAATAGAGCTAAATGAAATGGAGGCAATCAACCTACTAGAGAAAGTATAAAATACAGGTTATAAGAATGCTTAAGGAACTTAGTGAAAATTTCAATGAAGAGATAGCAATGGTAAAGAGGGGCATAGAAACCATAAAAAACAAGTCAAAAAGATAAAATAATGGAAATGAAGACTGCTCTAGAAAAAAACCAACAGCAGGTTAGATAAAGCAGAAAATCAAATCGGCAATCTTGAAGATAAGGTAGCAGAAAATACCCAATCAGAACAAAAAGAAAGAAAAATCATTTAAAAAAAAAATGAGGATAGCCCAAGAAACCTCTGAGACAGCATCAAGCATAACAACATTTGGATCATAGAGGTACCAGAAGGAGAAGAGAGGGAGCAAGAGATTGAGAATCTATTTGAAGAAATAATGACTAAAAACTTCCCTAACCTGGCAAAGGAAATAGACACACAAGCCCAGGAAACACAGAGTCCCAACCAAAATGAACCCAAACAGGTGTATACAAAGAACCATCATAATTAAAATGGCAAAAGTTAAAGACAAGAGAGAATTCTAAAAGCAGCAAGAGAAAGGCAACTAGTTACATACAAGGGAGCTCCCATAAGACTATCAGCAGATTTCTCAGCAGAAACTCTGCAGATTGGAAGAGAGTGGCAAGAAAAATTCAAAGTAGTGAAAAACAAGGCCCTGCAACCACGACTACACTACTCAGAAAGGCTATCATTTAAAATTGAAAGAGAGATAAAAGAGCTTCCTAGACAAGGAAAAGCTAAAGGAATTCACTACCACCAGGCCAGTGTTACAAGAAACGTTAAAAGGACTTCTTTAAGCACAAGAAAGGAGAAAACAAGAAAATAATAGATCAAAAACATGAATAACATGGCAATGATTATGTACTTATTAATAATCACTTTATTTCTTTTTAAAAATTTATTTATTGTTTGAGAGAAGACGAGAGAGAGAGAGAGAAAGAGAGAGAGAGAGAGAGAGAGAGAGAGAGAGAGAGAGAGAGAGAAGGTAAGAGGGCCCAGAGCAGTCTGCATAGTTGTACATCATTAGCTGTGACATGGTTTTAACTCCACACAGGTGGATGTGGGGTCACGTGGGGGAGGGAACTGAACTGGGGGTCTTCTGCATGGAAGATGAGAACCTTCACTGATGAGCTATCTCAGCAGTTACCAGTTGTGCTGCAGTTCAGCATATGGGGTTGCAAGGGGCAGGGCTGAGGATTGAACCCCAGACCTCATGATTTTGAGGCAAGCACTCTACCACTGAGCTATCCTGACATCCCTCAATAATCACTTTAAATTTATATGGACTAAGTGCTCCAATCAAAAGACATAGGGTAGCTAAGAGTATAAGAAAACAAGTCCCAGGCATATGCTATCTAACAAAGACTCACCTCAGATGGAAAGACACACATAGACTGGAAGGAAAGGGACAGAAAAGGATATTTCATGCAAATGGAAATGAGAAATAAGTTGGGGTAGCAATACTTATATTGGATAAAATATATTAAAAATGAAGACTGTAACAAGAGACAAAGAAGGACATTACAAAATTATAAAGGGATCACTCCAACAAGAATGCATCACTCTCATAAACATTTATGCACCCAACATCGGAGCACCTAAATATATAAAGCAAATATTGACAGACATAAAGGCAGAGATTATCAGTAACACAATCATGGTAGGGGATTTAACACCAGTGAACAGATCTTCCAGCCAGAAAATTAACAGAGAAACAGTGGCCTTAAATGATGCACTAGACCAGACAGATTTAATAGATATTTTTACTTATTTATTTATACATTTAATGCCCCCTCCCCATGCCCACCCAGCCCACCCCCCTCACCTCACCTCCCCTACCCACAGGCAACCACCAAACCACTGACTGTGTCCATGAGTTTTTGTTTCTTTGTTACCTTCAGTTTTATATTCCACTTATGAGTGAGGTCATATGTTTCTTGATTCTTTCAGTCTGACTTATTTCACTTAATGTTCACTTAATAAAATAAATCTTTAAAAAAAATTAAAAAGAAAAAAAAACCCACACAAAAACATGGAGGCTAAATAACATGCTACTAAACAATGAATGGATCAATACTGAGTCAAGGTAGAAATCAAAAGTTACCTTGAGATAAATGAAAATGAAAACAGAACAACTCAAAATCTATGGGACATGGCAAAAGCAGTCCTAAGAGGGAAATTCATAGCAATGCAGGCCTACATAAAGAAACAAGAAAAATCTCAAAGAAACAGCTTAATCTTACACCTAAGGAAATTGGGGAAAAAACAATAAATGAAGCCCAATGTGAATACAAGGAAGGAAATAATAGAAATTAGAGCAGAAATAAATGAAATTGAGACCAAATAGATAGTGCAAAAGATCAATGAAACCAAAAGCTGGTTTTTCAGAAAGATAAACAAAAATGACAAACCTTTAACTAGACTTCTCAAGAGAAAAATAAAGAGGACCCAAATAAATAAAACCACAAATGAAAGAAGATAAGTGACAAAAGACACCATAGAAATATAAAACATTATAAGAAAATACTATAAGTAGCGATATGCCAACAAACTGGACAATTTGGAAGAAATGAACAGATTCTTAGAAACACACAAGCTTCCGTGGTTGAATCAAGAAGAAACAGAAAATTTAAACAGACCAATTACTAATAACTAAATAAAATCAGTAATCAGCAAGCTTCCAATAAACAAATGTCCTGGACTAAGGGATTCCAGGATAGCTCAGCAGTTGAGCACTTGCCTCACAACCCAATGTCTGGGACTCTATTCTCAGCCCAGGCTTGTGCAAACCCATATGCTGAACTGTGGCACAACTGGTAACTGATGGGATGACATGGCAACAAAGGTTCTTGTCTCTCATGCAGGAGGTCCTAGGTTTGGTTCCTGCTCTATGCAGCCCCACAATCACCTGTGTGGAGTGAAACCATGTCACAATTAATGATGTACAACTATGGACACTGCTCTGGGTTCTCCCCCTTCTCTCTCTCTCTCTCTCTCTCCCCCCCCCAACAGAAATCTAAAAAAAGTCCTGGATCAGAAGAATTTTGCCAACTTTCAAATAACGAATTAAGGGGAAGCCAGGATGGCTCAGTGGGTTAAGCGCTCACTTTGCAGCGCCGGGGACCGAGGATCGAATCCCAGCCCCGGCCCGTGCAGAACCATGTGCTGAACTGGGGAGTTCCCCCAGCTCAGTTCTCTCTCTGTCTCTGTCTCTGTATCTCTCTCTCTCTCTCTCTCTCTCTCTCTCTCTCTGTCAATAAATAAATAAATAAATAAAACTTAAAAAAAAAACTTGGCAACTATGTTTAATAAAAAACAAAAAACGAATTAATACCTATTTTCCTCAAACTATTCCAAAAAATCCAAGAAGAGTGGAGGCTTCCAAACTCATTTTATGAAGCTACCATTATCCTGATTCCAAAACCAGACAAAGACTCTACAAAATGAGACAACTATAGGCCTATATTCCTAATGAACATACCGGTAAATACAAAAATTTTCAACAAAATATTAGCAAATCATATTCAGCAATATGTTGAAAAAAATCATACACCACGATCAAGAGGGATTCATTTCTGGAATACAAGATTGGTTCAATATACATAAATCAATTGTGAGATATAGCACATAAACAAAATGAAAAATAAAAAGTCATATGGTCATATCAATAGATGCAGAAAAAGCATTTGACAAAACCCAACAGCCATTTATGATAAAAATTCTCAGCAAAGTGGGAATAGAAGCAACATATCTCAATATATTATAATAAAAGCTATATATGATAGACCCACAGCTAACATCATACTCAATGGAGGAAAAACTAAAAGTATTTCCCTTAAGTTCAGGAACAAGATAAGAATGCCCACTGTTACCACTCACATTCAACATAGTACTGGCAGTCTTAGCAACAGCAATCAGAGAAGAAAAAGAAATAAAAAGCATCCAAATAGAAAAGGAAGATGTAAAACTATCATTACTTGCAGATGACATGATACTGTATAGAGAGAACCTCAAAGATTCCACCCCAAAATTTTTGGAACTGATAAATGAATTTAGTAAAGTAGCAGGATACAAAATTAATATTCAGAAATTGGTTGCAATTTTATACACCAATAACAAACTAGAAGAAAGAGAAACTAAGAAAGAAAACAATCCCATTTACAATTGCATCAAAAAATAAAATAAGATGAAATAAAATAAAATAAGATGAAATAAAATAAAATACCTAGGAATAAGTTTAACCAGGAAAGTAAAAGACCTGTACTCAGAAAATTATAACACACTGAAGAGAGAAGTCAAAGAAGATACAAATAAGTGGAAACAGTCATGGATAGAAAGAATTAATATAGTTAAAATGTCCATACCACCCAAAGCAATCTATAGATTCAATGCAATTTCTATTAAAATACCAATGGCATTCTTCACAGAACTAGAATAATCCTAAAATTTATATGGAACCATAAAAGACCTAAATAATCATAGCAACCCTCAGAAAGAAGAACAAAGTTGGAGGAATCATGCTACCAGATTTCAAATTATACTACAGGGCCACCGTTATCAAAACAGGATGGAATTGACCTAAAAATTGACACATAGATCAATGGAACAGAATAGGGAGCCCAGAAATAAATCCATGTCTATATGGCCAATTAATCTATGACAAAGGAAGCAAGAATTTACATTGGGGTAAAGGTGATCTACTCAATAAATGATGATGAGAAAACTGGACAGCAAAAAAATGAAATTGGACCACCTTCTTACACCACATTAAAAAATAAATTCAAAATGAACTAAAACTTAAATATAAGACCTGAAACCATAAAGCTATAAGAAAATGTAAGGAGTAACCTCTCAGACATTAACCTTAGTAATACTTTGATATATCTCCTCGGTTAAGGGAAACAAAGGAAAAAATAAACAAATGGGACTAATCAGACTAAAAAGTTCTTTCATAGCAAAAGAAATCATCAACAAACCAAAAGATATCTTACAGTATGAGAGAAGATATTTGCCAATGAGGCACTCATTAAAGGGTTAATACCCAAAATTTATAATAAACTCATATAAGTCAACAACAAAAAAACAACTCAATTAAAAAATGGGCAGAAGACCTGAATAAACATTTCTCCAAAGAGGACATAGAGGTGACCAATAGATACACGAAAAGATGCTCAACATCACTGATCATCAGAAATGCAAATCAAAACCACAATGATGTACCACCTCACTCCTGTCAGAATAGTTATCAATAAACTGACCAACAAGTGTTGGTGAGGATGTAGAGTAAAGGGAACCCTTGTCCTTGTGCACTGTTGGTGGGATTGTAAATTGGTCCAGGTGCTACGGGAAACAGTGTGGAGTTTCCTAAAAAAATAAAAAATGGAACTACCTTATGAGCATGAGCCATCAATTCCACTCCTGAGTATTTATCCAAAGAAATCCAAAATACTAATTTGAAAAAATATATGCACTCCTGTGTGTATTACAGCATTATTCACAATAGCCAAGATATGGAAACAACCTAAATGCCCATGAATAGATGAATGAATAAAAATTGTGGTACATTTACACAATGGAGTATTACTCAGCCATAAAAAATAATGAAAACTTACCATTTGCAATAACATGGATGGAACCAGAAGTTATCAAGCTAAGCGAAATAAGTTAGACTGAGAAAGATAAATGCCACATGATCTTACTTATATGTGGAACCTAAAGAACGATCAAAACAAAAATAGGGGAAGCCAGGATAGCTCAGTGGTTGAGCGCTTGCCCACAATCATGAGGTCGGGGGTTTGATTCCTGGCCCCAGCCCATGCAATCCCATATGCTGAACTACAGTGCAACTCATAACCACTGGGCTGGCTCAGCTGCAAAGGTTCTCACCTCCCTTGC
>PVKE010022905.1:0-25150 GCA_004027555.1 Craseonycteris thonglongyai
GAGGCTGTGGACAAAAAGGAACCCTCATACACTGCTGGTGGGAATGTAAACTGGTACAACCACTATGGAAGGCTGTATGGAGATTCCTCAAAAAATTACGAATGGAATTACCATATGACCCAGCTATCCCTCTACTGGGCATCTACCCAAAAAACCTGAAAACCTTGATCTTTAAAGATGTTTGTACCCGCATGTTCATTGCAGCACTGTTCACAGTGGCCAGAGCATGGAAACAACCAAAATGCCCTTCGATAGACGACTGGATAAAGAAGATGTGGTACATTTACACAATGAAATACTACTCAGCGATAAGAAATGATGAAATACAGTCATTTCTGGCAACATGGATGGACCTAGAGACCATCTTATTAAGCGAAATAAGTCAGAATGAGAGAATCCGGAAAAATATGACCTCACTTATAGGTGGAATATAAAACTGAAAGTTACAGAGACACAGAGACCTATGGACACACTCAATAACTTAGGGATTGACTGAGGGAAGGGAGGAGGGGGGAGGGAGAGAGGGAAGGGAGGTGGGAGAGGGCACCAGCATTATGGACACACTCAATGGTTTGATGCTTACCTGGAGAGGAGGGAGGAGGGTGGAGGGAGAGTTGTGGGGGGAGGGAGGAGTGGGCACCAGATATATGGTGTTGAAGGGTGACCTGATTCTGGGAGCTGGGCACATAATGTGATGCGTGGGTGATGTGATGTGGAGTTGTACATCGGGAAACTATCTAATTGTTACCAACCAATGTCACCCCATTAAATTTAACAATAAAATATAATAATATAAAAAAAAATTCCTTATCTTTGTTGGTGAAAATTATGTAAATGATTCTAAATGGATTTAATAATTGTTAAATTTCAAAAGTGTATCTATTTTATAGATTATCTCATTAATTTTACCATAATAAAAGTACCATTCAATTGCTTAAGAAATAATTTTATTTCACTGCAAAAATGTTATCACATAAACTTACCAGTCATCAGTCAATGTATAATATTAGAATGCATACAAATGACTTTGTTCAAAGTAGTGATTTTAGCATTGAGACATTTCTTGGCTTTCATAGAAAAATATTTGAGTTTAAAGAAGTTCAGGAGTTTTTATGTCATTTTGAGAAGAAGAAAACATAAATAAATGCATCCTTCCACAAAGAAGAACAATATAAGTAACTTAGTTTGGAATATTTAATGCTTGTAGAATTTGCTTCCGAGCTTCACTTATTTATTCATGTGTTTCCTTATCATCCATGGCATTACTATATTTGATTTTGTTCTTTAGAGGTTCTGTTCAAAATAATAGAATTTATTTTTTATTGTCTCTATTTTTAATTAAAACATTTTGTTTTATTCCTTTACAAATTCAAGCACTTACAATTAACTATATTAGATATGGTTTTTGAAGAATAGTGTCTTTAGAGCCACAAAGTATAAATTAGATATAAGTCCAAGATCTCTCTAGACTTGATTAATATGTTAAATATAATAAATTTGTAAAAACATATTTTTACATTTAAATATCAAACTTTGTATATTTTTCATGGAGAGATCTTAACCAAGGAAGATTTACTCCAAAACCCAAACTCTAAACCACATTTTATATCCTGAGAACGACCTTAACTATGAATTTGTTAATAGAAAAAAGGAAAAAAAAAAAAGATATTGTTACCTTTATTTTCACAAAGAAAGAAACTCAGAGAAAGGGTTAGCCATTTTCACAATGCTGACAAGTTATTGGTAACTGGGTATGTAAGGTCATCCACTATCAAAAGAAGATTGCTTAAGGTATCAATACAAGACAACAATTTTTAATACAGGGTTAAAAATGCAATGACTAGTGTCTCATTTCTCTACCAAATCACCAGCCATGTTTCTGTAAAAATAAACAGCCATAATAATTAAAATGTCCTCTCAAAAAACATAACTATGTACTAAGAAAATAGCCAAATGAAAAAGCTAACTAAATAAAGCACAATGCTGGTGGAAAATAGAAGTGTTTTTAACCATATAATGAACAGTGAGCTAAGAATTCTAACCTACATTCCGGAGGCACCAAGCTAGATGACCCAATGTTAGAAATATAAAGTTGTAAAAAAAGATAATGTGCATAACATATATTATAGTCTTAAAAAAGATTATATATGTTACATATAATTTATTTATATAGGGGAGAATATATACTACTATATATGTTACAATGTTTTTAATGTTTATTAATACATATTTTGTATGATTATATATATTCGATAGAATATATCACATAATATATTGTCTTTGTATAGTACAATATATATTTTATAATATACAAATATATAATATATATGTTAATTAGTATGTGCTCCTTCATATAAACACTTCTTCTGTGACTGTTGTACCATAAAAACTTGGACAACCTTGACTTCTATCCCCTATGTAGGACCTTGTCCTAATGTCCAGACCCACCTGAGGACCTAACAATTATGAGCAACCTTAAGCAAGCTTATTTAGATATGTTGAAACAAAAGATACATTTCTATGCTCCAAAGATTTACAACATTTTAGGAAACGGTTAAAATGGTTATTGTTCTAGACAGAGAGCTTACAGTCTGACAGAGACTGCAGGGAGTACTGTACATCTGATGAGGGTCTTGAACCGTGAAGTGACCATTTGAATTTCTCTTTTTCCTTTTCTCCATCTTTACTCCTCTTCTTCCCAACATCTTTTGCATCTGGTTTCTCTAACATATTAAAAAATATAATAAATCTTTTAATTGTAAAACCTCAAACTATATTTCTTAATCAGTCATTGTGTTAGGAAACAAAACAAAACAACAACATTATTTAAGTATAAGACAATAGTCACAAATTTCCCAAAACATTACTCACCTTCAATTAGAAACAAAATAAAGCAAGACAACATTTTGAAAATTGATGTGTATTGTGGAAATCAGGTTATTCTCAAACCACTTTATTCTCCCCATTCTTTCCTCCAGCTAAACACTTCTTTTGCCAGGTCTTCCAAAGCATAACCTTGATACCTGCTATTTCCTCTACTTAGAATGCTCTTCTCTCCACAACCCTCATCTTCTTCTAGCTACCCCTTTCATCTTTGCAAACACAGCTCAAAATTCCTTGGGCCTTATGCCCCAGATTAAGTCCTGCATATGAACTCCCGTAGTTCTCTGTATTTCTTTCAAGGCTTATGTCTTAGTATATAAATATGAGTTTTAAATTAATGTGAGTCTCTCTCACTAGGAAATAAGCTATAGGGATAACTTCCATCTCTGATTTTGTTCACCAAGTTATCACCAATTCCTGAAACATTTCTTAGTATTGTACTCCATTAATAAGTAGTATATTGGATGGATGGATGGATGGATGGATGGATGGATGGATGGATGGATGGACGGATGGATAGATGGATGGGTAGATGGATGAATGACTAGACGTTACTTTGTGACCCATGAGAAAGAGCTTCTAGGTTCAAATTAATTTGGAGTACGAATAAAAGAAATTTAATCAGGCTTTCATTTTTTTTCTTTCATGAACTAGTACACACTAGGTCATCTCCGAGAGGGCCTGTGATATGCAGATATCACTCACACGCTTGATCTTAATATATTTTTGAAAAGCATTTATAGTAATAATTTCTGTGTAGCATACTGTGGAAAATGCTGGTAAATAAGATCCTAAATAAGAAATAATTGGACAAAATGTTAATATTTTATAAAATATATTTGAAAGAACATAATAGATTATATCAAAGTATACCAAAAAGCTGAGTATTTTCCAGAATATTTAATTCTACTTTACTATACAAGCATTGTTTATCTGCATAACTATGAAATATTTTAGAAAATAGAAAATAAAAATAACTCAACATATTTTCCACTTCATGGAGATAAATAATCCTGTATTTTTTAAGATTATTAGCAGTTGTCTTCTCAAATTTGAACTTCCATTTTAAAATAAGTGGTCAATAAATCATACTCTAATCTCTATGCATTTCACATTTCCTGAAAAAATAAATAGGACAACTTTTTTCCCTTGCTGTTTTGGTCCAATCCACCCTACATATAACATATAAGAAAGATGTGTTTGATGGAAATTGGAAACATAGCGTCTCTTCCAAAATTAATACCATGTTAATTAACTATCATCAAAATATATAATTGCCTTTGGTTTTTAAATAGAGTAAACAATAATTAATTAATATGTAGTAAACACCATTACAACTTCTGAAGTCCTAGCAGAAAGGATCTTAACTGTTTCCAGAACAATTAATACATGATAATGAATTTAATGAATCATTAAATTCAGCAATGATTGTAAAGCATTTATATACAATATCCTTACTGAATAACGTTGTGATATAACGTCTTACCCTTTGAAACTTTGTCACTTTTCTCAAGTACTTTTAGCGTTGCTCCCATAGTTTCAGGTTTGAATTCTTTGCCGTCTTTCACTTCCTTACCATCCTTCACTTCTTTCCCCGGTTCTTTTGTTTTGCTATCTATCGATATTTTGGTTTCAAAGCTGGACTCCTCTGACAGCTTAAATTCAGGCAATATTTCTTTTAAGAGCTCCCAGACTTTGTCCATATATCCTGGGCTTTGATCAAACACATCAACATTAATTTTCAAATGAAGCTTTTCACTCCACATCAAGAAATGACTGACAGGAAAAACAAAAATCAACTTACTATGTCACAAGACTAATTTCATGAGTCACATCAAATATTAGTTAAAAATACCATTATGTATTCATTCATTCAACAATCTTTGAGTGCTCACTGTGTACTGGGCTTCTCTGATGAAAAGAGAACAAACAAGGAGTCCTTATTCAAGACAGAAACATAGGAGGAACCTGAACTAACCAATTTCCAAGAACAAACTGAATCTACAGCTACATAGAGAACAATGTCCTCTGGGAAAAAAACAAAAAAACAAAACTATCTGAGTGATTATATTTTACATCTGGTGAATAAGAAAAGAACCCACATTGGTGCAAGTAGGAGTGTCTGAGATAGACTCTCACCATAAACCCCACAACTGGAAGGAATTCACAAGCCTGTGCTTCCCCCTACGGAGCAAAGTATTTAAAACCTACATCTAGTACCCCAACTTTTAAGACTTTCTCCTGAGAAATGAGTCCTCCAAACATCTAACTTTGAAAGCCCACAGGGTAGCATCCACAATACCCATGGGGCTAGAGCAAACTCAGAAACAGTTTTTAAAAGGCTTGCACAGAACCATCCACCCCAGGACCCAGTGCAGAGGAAGCAGACTGTCTGTGAAAGAGGCTGATTTGCTTACCTTAAAGCACTTGCCTGAGGGACAGGCTTCTAAGTAAACACATTTCTAAGGACCAACTACAATCCTCTGTAGAGACCCAGAGAGCATACACTATTTTCATGCTTTCCCCTTTGATGTGCATCATCCATTTATGATAAAAACTCGCAACAACGGGAGTATAGAGAGATCATACCTCAACATAATAAAGGTCATATGTGACAAGCCCATAGCTAACATTGTACTCAATGCTAAAAAGCTGAACACTTTTCCTCTAAGATAAGTAACAAGACAAGGATGCCCACTTTTATTCAACACAATATTGCGAGTACTAGCCAGAGTGACTAGGAAAGAAAAAGAAATAAAAGTCCATCCAAATTAGAATGGAAGAAGTAAAAGTCTCCCTATGTGTGGATGGCACGATATTATATATGTGAAAAACCCTACAGACAACACCCCCAAAATCATTAGAATAAAAGGATTCCATAAAGTTGCAAAATACAAAAATCAGTTGTGTTTCTACAGACTAATAACAAACTTTCAGAAAATTAATTTTAAAAAATCTCATATACAATGGCATCAAAAAGAATAAAATTCCTAGGAATAAATTTAACCAAGGATGTGAAAGGCCTGTACACTCAAAACTATAGGACACTGATAAAAAACAAATACAAACAAACAAACAACTGAAGAAGACACAAATTATGAAGAGATATCCCATGCTCATGGATTGGAACAATTAATACTGTTTAAAATGTCCATACTATCCAAACCCATTTATAGATTCAGTGCAATTCTTATCAAAATTCCAATGGCATTTTTTCACAAAAATAGAAAAAAAAAAATCTTAAAATTCATCTGGAACCACAAAGATCCCAAGTAACAAAAGCAAACTTTTTCAGCTGAAAAAATTCAAAGCTCAGGCTTTAGCTGGGAAGGTATTCCTTTATAGGTTAGCCCACAGATTGCCTTTTGTTTTCAGGGTCATAATGATGGCCACAAGTTTCACCACCTGTAATGATCTTCTTTAAGAAGTCCTCATCTTCTTTTTCAAAAAATTCAAAACATTGGAGGAACTTTTTCCACTGTTAAGAATTTAATAACAGCATGCTGTTTGAACTGAACATCTGAACACTCTTCCATTCCCACATGCACTTGGTGAAAAATGTAAGCATCTGTGTGTGCAAGGTCAAGAATGATGGAGAGGATGGAGAAGCCGGGATGGCTCAGCAGGGTAAGCACTCGCTTTGTAGCCCCAGAGCCTGAGGATCAAATCCTGGTCCTGGCCCATGCAGACCCCCATGCTGAACTGGGGTGTGCTCCCAGTTCAGTTCTTGCCGGGGCCTATGCAGGAGGCTCCTGGCCCAGTTCCTGCCCTGCGCAGCCCTGTGCCCACCTGTGGAGTGAAACTGTATGGAAACTAATGTCAACTATGGAGACTGCTCTGGGCCCTCCCCCTTCTCTCTGTCTCTCTCTGTCTCTCTCTCTGTCAAAAAACAATAAAAATAAATCTTTAAAAGAATGATGGAGAGGAGATACCATGTGATTACACAGATATGTAATATTCAGAGATGTTTAACGTAACAAAAGAAATATTACAGTGGAGGCAAAATTTATCAGCCCATCTCATAGTCAATTTATGACAAGAGATAAGAATATACAAAGTGGGAAAGATAGTTTCAATAAACGGTGTTGGGAAAACCACACAACCACATGCAAAAGAATGACACTGGACTACTTTCTTATACCATACACAAAATCAACTCAAATTGGATTAAAGACTTGTATACAAGCCCTAAAACCATAAAATCCTAGAGAAAATATAGGCAATAAGCTCTTCGGCACCGGTCTTGGTAATTAGTTTTTGAATCCAACATCAAAAGTGAAGTCAACAAAAGCAAAAATAAACAAGTGTTGCAAAAGCAAAGTTAGTCTTAGTCAAATACTGGGATTCCAAGTAAATGAGGCAAGAGAAATAACCATTGGATTTGACAATGTTAACATCTTTGGTGACCTTCAGCAAAACCATTTCACTGGTATGGTATAGAATGCAATATATACATGATGTATTATAGACTTTCACATTTGAAACCTATATAATTTTACTAACCAATATCAACCCAATAACTTTAATAAAAATTAAAAATTTTTTAATTTTTAAAATTTTATTAACTATTAAAATGGTCTTCTTAAAATAATAAAAGTATGTGAACACTTTTTAATTTTCATGTATAATATGATTCTAGCAAAAGACAATTCACAATTTTTAATTGACTAATTTTCTAATTGTGAATTATTCTGATATGTTTCATTACCATCTTCTGATAACCTTCTGATGATTTTATGTTTCTGGTATCTTTATTGACTATTGTGCAGGAAAAATTAAGGCAAAATAGTAAGCAGTCCATCAACACTAAAGACAAAAATTGAGAAAAGTCCATACTTTTAAACTCCATTCTCTCTGCTTTTCTCTACTAACATTGTCCATGCTATGATGTCAATTAATGTTCTCTTATCTTAGATATCAGAAAAGAATCTTCCATGAGAAGATATAAAAGGGTGCTATCTGGACCTTTCCTTAAGATAAAAACCTAAGACCTGCTCTCCAGGGAGGATGTCTACCCTTCCATTTTTCCCTTGAAAATATTTTCATTTGAACCAAGCCACAGCTAGTTTATCCTTTTGAAAAGATGCTTTAGATGTAGAATTCAAGTTACTAGAGCCCATGTTCAATCTCTTATAACCTAGACCCTGGGAAACAGTAACTTCCCAACAATAATGAAAGATCAAAGCTCATCCAAATGGATAGCTACATTGTGGGTTTGATCTTTTTGTAAATATCATCATCTGAATTGATCATCTATTCAGATCTATTGATATAATTACTTTCTCTGCACTTTAAACCTGAGTTATCTCTAGTGTCAATGGTAATATGATCAACTTGTATGTCTAAATTTTTATGTGTGAAACTAAAGTATCTGTGAAACTTTAAGTAAGCATTACATTAAATAGTCTCTATTTTTTGGACATAGATATGCAATTTTTATCTATCTGGACTCATATCAGAGAAAGACTGTGGGCTTTGTACTCAGCAACACTTAGAGTCAAATTTTATCTCCTCCAGTTACAATGTGCACAGCTTTGGGGAATTCAACCACAATGATACTCAGTTTCCTCATTTTTAATGATATACAAGGGTTGTCTGGAAAGTATCCAGCCATGTAATACAAAAAATTGAGGCATTAATGGATGGATTTTTTTTCTGACAGCCCTCCTATACCTAGTTAAAAGAGCTATATATAGCTAATTAAACAAGATAATCTTTTCAGGACGGTGGTTTTTAATTAGAAGCAATATACTAAAATGCTTAAGGCCTAATAGGTGTTTTATTATTTCCTAATACATGTGGCTAATTAAGTTACTTTTACATTTCTATATTTAATAAGTATAATAGCTGTGTAAGTATGAAGGGATACCTGTGACTATTTTACAATAATAAATAATGAACATTTTTTAATAATTGTAATTCATATAGTTAAGGATTCAATTCAAAATATATATAAGGGAACAGAATTTATGCTGACACTCAAGGAATTCTGTATAATTCTATAAAATGGTAACCTCCCAAATATTTTGGACCATGTAACATCTCTTGAAATTTTCTTAAAGAATAAAAATGTTTTAGTTCAAGAAATATTACTGGGGAAGAAAGAAAAATATATGGGTAACTTAATGGTCAAACCTACTGGAGAGAAATGACTTCTGGTAACCAGCCCGTGAGTGCATGAATAACTGTGAACTCTCCCAGTTCTCTCCTCTCTGCTACATGGATGCTAAAAAAGCAAATGCACAATGGTATAGTTAATACAACATGAAAACACAGAGAGGTACATAAGAAATAGGAATCTCTAATAAATAGTGATATAACTATAAATGTAGGGGTCATACTGGTTATACATTATAGTACAAAATAAATCCTATTCCAACAGTCAGATGACTTGTTTTATTAAAGCATTTAAATAGATTCAATGATAAAATGCCATATCTATTTACAAAATATACTTATAAGCTTTATTTTAAAGAGATTAATTTTCATATTATATTCATGTTATATATTTTTAATATGTAAATATAGATAATATATCATATATTTTGTATGTCCAATATATTATCATATTGTTCTTTTAAAAATGGAGCAGTGTCCTTTATCTTTCAGTAATTATTCTAAGATGTCTATGGAGCTGTGTATCATTGGTCTCATTCATGGCAGGTCAAGATGGGTATCAGACATCTGTAATTAAATCCTTAGATAATTGCAGAGAAAACAGAAATATTTCTTCTATCCTATATGAATAAGCAGATCTGCCACCATAGCATAAAGTCAAAAAAACACTATGATTGGCCAAATATCTTGTTTTCATTTTAGCCCTTTTTTTTTTCTAAAATGATTAATTTACACACATAAATGTCATACCCCTATTCTGTCCAAGAGTCATAGCTTCAGCCCACCATATGCAATGGTGATGACTGATGGATCTGTGTGGCTACATATCTCAAGATAATTAATAGCTATTGGGATAATTCAGAGTCTAGTCTACACTCCTCTTTGGATACCCATATTTAGGAAGGGACAACATAATTCATAGAAATAATGCTTTTTCTTCCACATATCTCACAGTGATACTAAAACAACTACTAATGTTAAGTCTTAATGTAGAAAGGTAAAACTCATGACAAATAAAATCTGAGAAAAATCTATAGACAAATTTAAATAGAACACATAGTGCTGGTCTTCTCTAGAAAGCCTAGGAAATGTCTTACCGGTACATTTAGTCTAATCCTTTGATGCTTAGCTCAATTTATTTGTTTATTTTTTAAATAATAATTCTATTACTCAGGTTGCTATAAAATCCTACTGAACTATACCTTTAAGAAAGACAAAATGCCATTCCAATTATTCAGGTCACGCATTTAATGCTTCACTAGCCTGGCAGCTCTAATGCTCAGAACTTCAAGTGAGTTATTTTCTTTCAATGTAAACAAACATAGTTGTCACTAGTGTTAATGGCTTAATTGTATTCAGCTACCTAAAAAGATCTGGGCTGGGTTTTTTTTGGTGTGTTTTTTTTTTTTAAATCATTGAAATGAAGGGCTGCCAGCTGGGTGAAACAAATTCCCAATAGAAAATTGAAGATTGGTAAGAGAAAAGACAGATGAAGAGGAAGGCAGTAGGCGTGCTTGTTTTGTCTTGTAGCCTTTGGAGAGAAAAAGGAAGCTGAGCCTAAAGAAAACCCACAAAAAGCAGATCTGGCTTCTGACTGGCATTGCTGTGTTTCTAGAAGGAGAGGGCGCTGAGCTTTGAGCAAATAAATGACTGATGTGATCTGTTAAAGCATGTGGGTGTGTTCTGTTGAATACTGAGAGGCTATGGCACAGAGCAAGGCAGGGGAGGGTCAAATTCAAGCTGGTACAGTGTATGTGAGCATTCTCTCCCACCAAGCAAAGACACCAAGTTGCTGTGCATTTGCAACTTGAGCATCTAAACCTTTTTGCATTGCTAGGCCAGAATGGTATGATCACAGGTCTCTACAAGTGGACAGAAAGAGAATAAGTATAGTAGACTCTCAACTATGTACACAAGTCATGAAAGATATAAGACACAAGTAGATTGCACAAGAATATTGGAAAAATAAGAATAGTTTTCATCGTGAATATATTTAAAAGGACTAACAAACTCAGGAGCACACTGATTTCCTTCATAACAGTTCGGGTTTTTCAAGATTAGTATATTGATGTTACATATACAGAGTCTAAACCTTTAATTGGATTCCAGTATATATTATTCAGTATTTAGATGAACCAATATGTTCCCCTACAAAACAACTTCTTTCTCCTATTAAACGGAAACATTGTTTTCTATGATTGACTTTCCATTCGTAGTCAGAGAACATTGCATGTAAATAGTTTTTTTGAGTTCTTTTACTGGGGGGGGGGGATTTTATCTTTTGCTGGCTAGCCCAATACTTCAAATTAGTAACTTTAGAATATTAATTTTTATATGGGAAAGTTTATGTTATTTAAAAATAAAGCTTTTTAAAATTAATTTAAAAAATAAAGCTATGGAATATAGATGTGGTATAGTAATTTTTACTGTGGTTTGCTTTTTCATTTTCATACAAGTGATTGATAAGTTCACATTCTACATACTCAACATTTGCCAGCTTAATGATTGCTTTAGACAGAAGCATTGGCCAGAGTTCAAATTCACAAGTTGTAGCTGGAAGCAATAGATCGTTATTTCTATCGAAAGGCATAAGGTCATCAATGGTTATCTTTCTCCAGCAGCCCTAAAAATGAGAAGCAAGACATATACTGTCAAAGATTTATATTTTTTTCTTTCATATACTATTATGCTTTGCTGACATTATTTACTGTCTTGTAATTTTATTTTAACTTCTTACATCTACAGACTGACATACTGGTTTTCAATACGATGCTAGCTGAGAATTTTAGCTTATCCTTTTATTTAATGTCATTACAGCACATTCAAATAAGAACATAAATGATCATCCATATTTATGAGGCCTTGTAAGCACATTCTTGGGTGCCCCATCTTACATAATGCAGTAAATTAAAGTGTTTCACAAAGAAGAGCTAAAACACTATACAACCATGGATACATTTGGGCATAATGAAATAATATAGTCATGATGAAAATTCTCCAAATATAACTTTAGTAATTATTATTTATCCTGATAAACTTAGTGATTTTATGTTTCCAATGACCATATTACTCCTACTCCTAATTAACTATCTAGTTTAACATTAAGTTAATTTTTTATTTAATAAAATCTTTATATATTTATTATATGCATATTACTTTAAAATTAAAAGCTTGAGACAAATGATAACATTAATGATTGAGAACTGAAAGATATTTTTAAACTTTGGTTTTACATGTGAAGTATTATAAATTCATTCATTTGTCCAAAAAGTATAAGTAGTGTGAATCCAGACTGACATAACACAGGGCCAATACCATTGAACTTTTATAGTCCAGTGAGAGAAGAAATATATATAAACTATATAAAATACAATATGTTCCAAATGGACTAGAAAAGAAAGTGTAACTAATTTTGCTAATGTTGTCACAAGAAGGTGGCATTTGAACTGAAGAGTGAAGGAACAGTGTATTTTTCCCAGGTAGAAAAGAGCAATAGGGTGAATGAAAAATGTTTCTGTGGTATGACACCTGTAACTCTAAACTCACATTGCCTTATTTAGTGGTTAACGTCTATTTCTTTCTTTCCTAATAAACAATACTTAAAAACAGAATCCTAACAAGTGTCGAAGAAATTCAAAGGAAGACAGGAAAAGGGAAACAAATACATAAAAATAACAAAAGTAACAGAGTAAATGATAAGATCACAGACTTAAATCTCAATTATAGCAAATATAAATGACACAAATTAAAATATAAGAGTAACAAATATATTTACAGAAATAAGAATTTGCATGTATTTTCATAGAAAGATTAATTATACCTATAAAATTTTTTTAAAAATAATCATGCAAATGGGCAAAAATATATACACAAAGATGCTATTTTACAGTAAGTGTTCATTGGTACAACACTGGTCATAAACTAAATGTCTGTCAACACAAAATTAAAATATGCAATGGCATTCTTATAGTCAGTCAATGAAGTACAAGGTAAATCAATATATATTAGCATAAAAATGTACACAGTTATGGGAAAAATACTTTACAGAACACGTACCGCATAATCTGACTGTTGCTATAAATTACATATAGGAAGTTTACATATATTTATAAGAAAAAAGTTTAGGAAGATATACATAAATCGTTTATTGTGATTGTTTATGTAGGTAGGATCAGAGAACTTCCTTTTTCTACCTTGAACATCTTACTAGTGTTTGAATTTGTTTTACTAAAATCCTGTATAATGTTAGTAATAAAAAGGAATAAAAATGTTTAAATCTTAGAAAAAAGTATTGAGTGGCAGAAAAATAATTTGTCATGGTGTATATCTTGAAAATACTGTTTCCTCCAGATTAAAGAACCACAAGAAATGTGACAGGGTGGGAGAGAGCTTGGGGTCTGGGCTGGGGCTTCAGAAGCACGTGGGAGGTGCTGAGGCGGGTGGTTTTCTGCACTTCACAGTTTAATGAACTCTAAATTCTACAATGATATTGTACTTAAGAAGTAGAAGGGTTAATTAGAAACAAAAGTTAATACATTTTTTATAGCAATAGACTAAAGGCAACTGGGGAACATTATTGGTCCCAATATGCGTGTTTTCTCTGTTTATTCAGAGACAAATGAAAGTGTTGGGACAGAGAAAGGCTGCTGATCACAATGCATATCTCAAGTGGAGAGCAATAAGCTACTTGCTTCCTTCTAGGATCTAAAAGAATGCTGAGACTGGAAAGAACCTAACAAGACTGTATGTGGCCAGCAGAGAGCTATTATCACTGCAGGGTAAATAAGAGAAAACTGCTCCGTTTTATAATGCAGCTCTTTGTGCTATTCAATACCTTCTGATCTGGCTGTTGTCAAAGAACCTTGGTGCTATTTACTTAGAATCCAAACTGGAAATAATAAAAATTCTTTTATAAGAAAAAGGATATGCTGGTGTGAAAGATCTATTCTTTAAATGTCATGTACAGAGCTTCCTGACAGAGAGAGATGGGTTTGCCTTGAAGAAGTGATTAGGGTAAATGTTTCATGGGACGACAGTGAAGAGGGAGAACAATATATGTTACGAGGCAGAGAAGAAAAGCCAATGTCCAATAAGAAAAAGGTAAGAAAGCATCAGTAAGTTGAAGAAAAAAACAACAGTGAGGAGGAACCTCATGGGGTACAAGATGTGTCGGGGAAGGAAAGTCACCATAGGGCAGGAGATATGTATTATATTCATATAATTTATAAAAATTATATGTTCAGAATATTATATTATGTTTTATCTTGTATTATAAAAATATATATTCAGTATATTATACCGAATCAAAACTGATTCTAGGTGGTAAAAAGCGTATTTTATGAGCACATTTCTTAAATATTCACAGTGAAAAGCAAAGAATTGACACTTAAATACTGAACTAGAATTGGAAGAGAAGCATTCCACTATTAAAAATCCAAAGTCGTCTAATATAATCTGGCATTGCTCAATGTGTATGTCTATTTTGCCATATTAACTGAGGGGTTTTTAATTCTCTATTTGTACTTCCTACTATCCCATTTGCTTCCCAGCAGGCAGAGGTAAAAATTTTTGTGTTGGACTAAGGTTTGTAAACATGAAAATAAATCTCAAGTTTAGAGCAAGAACAAAAAAGGGTGGGATCAGAACCCGTATCTGCAGCAAATGCTGGGAAATAAAGGACCATGGAAAGTACATCCTCCTGCCCCTGATCCTGACACCACATCACAGAGGAAAGGGTGAGCAAGGCTGTGTATCCACCTGACCGCACAGCCCGCATCCCTGAGAGGACAGAGGGTCACCTCTCTGTGGTCTGGGCAGCACCAGTTTCAAAAGCATATGGGACTGGTATCATGGGAGAAACAACTGTGTTTTTTAATAATCCAAAATCATACTTGCAGGACATTTCTCTCTAGTAGCCAGCCACACAATTGATAATCCTGCACAAATTGCATCATTTTTGTATTAGCCTAGGTAATAGCACATGGGGCAAATGTATTTCAGTATTAAAGACAAGTGAATTTTAATGCACATGAACATGAACTTACCATCCAGTAAAGTTTTACAACATACTTTCCATAGCTATTGAACAAGGGCATGTGACCCTTCACAGCCTTGCAAAGGGAGTATATGTGTTCCCAGGGCTTCCAAGCAAGAAAAGGAAGTTCTGCTGAGGTCCCTTTAAAATAATTGCTCAAAGCAGCCCCATTGAATATCTTCCAAACTGCATAGATTTCGCTGATAATCCATCTCATCAGCTAGAGACAAAAATCATTAGTATCAAGTAGTTACTATATTTTTCAGTTGGCATGGTGATTTAGGGGAGAAATCAGTTGAAAATCTACTTTCAATAGTAATATTAAATTTTATATGTAATGTGTTCCACATTTTTATTTCTGACCTGCAGAATGAAGTCCTAGATCTAGCTTTTATTTTCAGAAAGTATACTCATATTACAAGCTAAAAAGTATAATACTTCACACTCTTAGCTAAGAGCTGTCTTCCAGCGTAAACTGTCAATGACCTCCATTTGACATTGATCTGCATTTCAGCTCTGTGTGTGCGAGAGCAGGAAGAAGATAGACAGAAAGATTGAATGCTTCTGAGAACATCAATAATTTTAGAAATAACATTTTAATGAATGAACCACTCTTCTGTATATGTTGAGAAGTTTGAGAAGGAAACAATCTTTTTGTCAATAGCATTGATTAGATAAGGAATGGGGCACGAGAAAACATTAAAATTGTACACACACTTAAATATACCCTAAGCTCATACATCATTTGTTGGTTGCAGGAGCAGAAGTGCTCCACATACAACTCCCACTTGCAGGTTTTTATTATTTTTTTGTTTTTGAAAGAGACAGAAAGAGACAGAGAGAGACAAAGAGAAGGGGGAGGGCCCAGAGCAGTCTCCATAGCTATACAACATCAGTTTTCAACATGGTTTTGTTCCACCTAGGTCTGTGGGGACCATGCAGGACAGGAGCTGGGCTGTGGGCCTCCTGCATAGGAAGCACACCGCAGTTCAGCATGTGCCACAAGGGCCAGAGCCAGGATTTGATCCTCATTCCCCGGGGCTGCAAAACGAGCACTTAACTCGCTGAGCCATCCCAGCTTCCCTTGCAGAGTTTTTTTGTTTTTGTTTTTTAACAGGCAGCAAGGCACAGTGAGTGCTGAGCTTCAGAGTAGACATAGAAGTCAGAGTCTGAATCCTCCTTCAAATCCTCCTGTTCTTGGGCAAATCACTTCAGCCTAAGGTATAGTTTCTCACCTATTAAATGTAGATTAAACTATTTTTCAGCATTTTTGTGAGTAATAGAAACAATGCATACGAAATCTCTGGGTCATAGTGGATGTTACGTAGTCATTATTACTTTCAGTAGTATTGGCTTTTCTGAACCATTTATCTCGTGTCTTGCTGCCTGGTATGTGCAGAGATTAAATACTTGAGGCTGACCTCTTAAGATGTATGTTTTTACAAATTTATGTTATCTAAGACATTTTTTAAAGTTTGGATAAGTTGAAAAAGGCAAACCTGAAAATTTTACTATAAAATTTTTATATTTTTCTTCCTTGAAAAATAAGTAAGCTAAAGTTTGTGCATTTAGGATTTATAAATTGGCATCTTTTAGACTAAAACATATGCTATAAAATAACTTGAATATATTTTTATACTAAACAGTACAACCTGGTTGAATAAATAAATATTTTGATTTCAATATTGATCAAGAGATTAAACACAAGGAAGACTAAGTGTTTGAATCAATAATGACCATGCCCCACTCCTCTGACTGGGTCTTAGGAGAAATAAGCAAAAAGCCCTTGTGTCTGGTCTAACTACTTTAGGGGTGTGGAACAGGTCTGCTGCAGGATGGGAGACGTGGCAATGTGCCTCCACACGAAGGAGGACCCCTATGCAGAAGATCTGCTTTGTGTAGATGAGGTGTTGTAATCAAACTGCACCCCATGATTTCCATCCCATTAGAAAATCAAACAATATAACACCCTACACTTGGAGAGCAATTTTATGTCCATTGATAGGCAGGTGGATCCGGACAAGAAATGCCTGGATTGTGAGAACCCTGTTAACCTGGACAAGAGAAGAGGGGCAACAAGACGTGCTAATACTAACATTTTCCCATCATTTGCATGCTAAACTCAAAGAGGTTTCTCTTTTGCTTTGAATGTCTGGCATATTGAACACTCACTTATACCAAAACTTAAAGGTGAGAAAGGGAGAAATGAAACACACTGGGAGTTGTTTGAGCAGGGATGAAAGGCCTTTTACAAGGCTTTAGTTCATACTTTTCTACATACCTCACTGCAGAATAAATGTTCATTTGCTGAAAACAAGTCAAACAGGATTTCATTTTTCACAACTACTGGAGTCTAAAAAAATAAATAAATAAAAGAAAAGGTATTCTTTAGGAAAATTAAAGAAAATGTAGCTCATGTGCTATCAATAGGCCAAACCTGATTTCATTTCTCACAACCAGAGGAATTAGAAAAAATAAAAAATAAGCACATTCTTCCATAAGATAACCCTGTTTGAGGTATTAATGACATTAATTATGCAATGTCTATAAAATACAATATTTTAACATATAAACAAAATGTTATAAGGTATGATACATGCAGATAAACAACATGTATATACACATAAACTGAGTGTATAGTGATTTGAAATTTAAATTAATCACTTTGGCATTTAGTTAACATCTGGTAGCTGAAAAAAATCTCTTCATCTTGGATGAAAAATATTAACTGTGACAGCTTTTTAAATTCTTGTTCAACTTTAAATCCTGTTATTTAAAAAAATAATTTGATGGCCATTATTTATTATGTCTAAAGTTGTTTTTATATACTTAGTCCAGTAAGAAATAAACATAAAAAAAAATGACTTGCAACTTTAAAAAATGGATTAAAATTCATATTAAGCTTATATATTTAACATATTAAATTAACGTAAAATGGTTTTGTGAAATAAATTTTTATGGAAACTAATGCCATCAATTACTCTCAATCATCTGGAAAAGTACCATCTTGAAAACTCAATAAAATATATATTTTATGTTTGAGGAAAATTTATCTAAAACTACTCTAAGACCTAAATTGACTCTTATGTGCATAATTTATAAACATAGTAAGTTTTACGTATATATTTATTCTGATTTGACTGATTACAATGCAACATTTATAGCATGCCCATACATTTCAGCAAGTACCTATGTGCATTAAAGTTGATTGTATATTAATTACATATTAATTTAAAATTTTATATATATATAAATTTAAATTTTTAAGTATATTAATTATGACTGATTTTAATTGATCAATTATCATTCAGTAATTGTAGATTAAATAAGTATTGGATATCTGATGTTTAAAGAGTTAGACCTAGCAGTCTTATGCTGACAAATGAAAAGAAGGAACTAACAGTTTGTAAAAGACATGAATATTAAGGCAGAAGTATCTACAGTGGTATTTTAAAATCACTATTCCCTATGCCTATACCTGGGAAGTGATAGATCTTCAGACATCTTATATCTGTTCAATGTAATCAATACTCAAGAGCCTGGGCCACCAATATCTGGTTCCCAGAAATAAACATCTGATTATTCACCCTGTGATCAGGGCTTGTTAACCTTCTTGGTTAGAATGGAGCATGTTGACTCTGATATTTTAAATCTATGCTTTCAAGTTGTTTAATAACTTAGCGTCTCTCTGACTTATATCATGTCCCCTGACTTTGTCTTTTGCTTAGAGCATTTGGGGAGTTTCTAGGCTGTATTGTGCTTTTTTAATTGTGCACTACAATTATTTAGTAACTCATGAAATCATTTTAATGGGTCAAAGCTATATATTTACATAACTATATAGCTATAGCTAGCCAGCTAGCTATCATCTGCTTAAAATCTATCTATCTATCATTTATCTACCAATCATCTATCAACTATCTATCATCTATCTCTAATCTGTCAATCATCTATGGAATAAAATAGAGTAAATCTCACATAGAAATGTCATTATTGTTTTGCAGAATTTTTGTGTAAACTTTATATACAATCCTATTTAATGAGTCTTAATATAAAATGTATTTATCGCTGTGGATCTAGGCATTAAAACATGAAAAACAATAGTCTAAGACTTTCCTACCTAGCTTAGCTACACTTTCAGTTCTAGCTGTTCTGGTCCATACTCCAACATGATGAATCAAGGAAAGGAATCAGGGTGGGAAGTAGAGGTAGATGGATGGCAGCATTATGATAAATGTAAGTGGAAATAACAACAATGAATGAATTCATTTTTATTACAAGTATATCTCTTAGAACTAAGTTATGCTAAAAGGAAATGATTATAAAACTTTTCTACTTACTCAAATTTACAACACTCCTGTTTCATGGAATTTATAACCTTTATTTGCATGAAATGCAAACTCAACACTTATATTGAGCAAGCCTGAATATTATTAATAATATAACAACATTAACTGCATTATATCAACATCACAGAATTTATATTATTTATGTCAATATTACCTAACATTAATTATGAGTAATTTAAAGGCATGGTTCATGTATATTTTATTTCTTTTATTTAAAATGTCTTTAGAAGTAGACAGTTCATAAACACTCTGATGAACACAGGTGTATCTTTTTATTTTCTCATTTTAGTATTCTTGAATGAGGGTTATATGACTCTCTCAACTAGTAATAGTAATTGTAAAGCATGGTTGATAAATTGTGTTTTCTTGCATTGGTAGTAGTGCTTTTAAAGACTAAAACTTTTAGGAATAAAATCACTTTGTGTAGAAACAGAGATTGGATTGATTCCATAATACATGGAAGAATCAGGTCCATTACAACTATTTGATGGGCTAACTAACAATTAATTTAGCCTACTGGTTTTCTATGCATTACATGAAAATAATAAGAGAATCAAGAAAGGGGAGAAAAAAAGCATTAGTGATAAATAAATCCTCAGAAACAGCAAATATATTTAGATGAACATAGCTATTAGGAAGACAAACCAGTGGATTTGAAGTTTTAAAGTACCTAAATGCTAATTAAAATGAAGTATTCTTGGGCAATGTCTTGTTCCATATGATTCAAGAGGCTGGGCCTGGGGTCCAGAAATGAAGATAGACTTTGGAAAATGCTTCAAAAATCCCCAGAATAGAGAGATTCAAGTGCAAACCGTTTGGGCTGGAAAATTAATGCTAATAAACAAGAGAATAAAAAGACCTCCTTGCCATATAAGTTCCTGCTAAGAAAGAGAAAGGAGTAAGTCTGTCAGAAATTAAAGAATAACTTCTCACAACCCTTTAGTCTATAATTTGACATTATGATGATAAGAAGAAAACTTGAAGCTCTACAAAATTTCAGTATTCTTTTGGAAGCCAGTATAAGAAATATTCAACTATGCTGATAAATACTTACTTCTAATTTAAATGTCAAGGTGTAATTACTTATTATTATTGAGTACCACAGAAAAAATTACTCTAAATTGTTTTTAAAATAAAAAATTTAATAACTAGCACATTATATCCATCATTAATACATATTTTGGTTAATAATAAAAATATTTCTTACCCGATTCATTAAAAAATCCTGTGGACGTTTCCAAGAATAAATTTTCAATGATGGTGGTAATTCAATCTTTCCTTCGGGATCCTCAAAAAAATGCTATATAAAAAGATACATTGAGTTTTATCTCCATATGGTTTTATTAAAATAAAAACAACTCAGTCCTAATAAAAGTTAATGAATGCGTAGATCTATTCAATAAATAAACATTTATAGAGCAAGGTGTGTGTTTATTCTACAGCTAGTCCTGTAGTATTTAGAGAATATTGGAATCAATGATATTGTATTTAATTAATGAAACTTGGTTGAGGAGTATTTTGATTGCAGAAGAAACAGTACAAGCAAGCATAAATTACGTTGTAATGTGAATTAGGTAGGTATAGAGGAAAAACAATTTTAGATGGGCCAGATATGTACATACTTTCCACTTAAAATGTATTTTTTTTACCTGATTAGAGAAGATTGAAAATGTTTACTTAATTGTCAGCTGTTAGAATCTTAAATAGGACTATATGTAAATGAAATGTGTACCTTTGATATGACTTTCATCTATTGTTTTAATTAAACTTGTGATTTTGAGATAATTATATATTCACATCACATATCATTGTATAAAACATTATGGAATGTTCCTGTGTTCTGTTTCCCTACTTTTCCCAATGGTAACAACTTACAAACGACAGCACAATATCACAACCAGGATGTTGATATTGAAATGGTCAAGATATAGAACAGTTCTTTCAGCACAAGGATCCTTCCTATGCCCTTTTATAGCCACACCTGTCCTCCAATTCCCCACGCTGTGCTTAATCCCTACCACTCGGCCATCACTAATCGGGTCTCTATTTCCATACTTTTGTCATTTCAATAATGTTATATGAATGAAATCATATTGTATGTAACCTTTTGGTTTGGCTTTTTTCCCTCTCTGCTTAATTCCCTGGAGATTTAACTCATCCAAATTGTTGCATGTATCAATAGTTTGTTTTTGTTTATTGTTGAGTAGTATTTCCTGATATGGATATTTAAAAGATATCTGGGACGTTTCCAGTTTGGGACTATTATTAATAAAGCTGCTATGAACATTTGTCTGCAGGTTACAGGTTTTTATGCGAATATCAATTTCCATTTCTCTTGGACAAATGCCAAGGATGCAATTAATGTATTAGTTTTTGAGTCCCTAATATAGGTCAATTAGTGAGCTCTGGAGAAAGAACGCTATCCAAATATCTACTCTCAAATGCTATTAATAGCAATCTAGTAAAGAAAAGAGACTTCAGGTAGCTACTATATAAAAGTTCTTACAGCTCATAAGGTAGCTGGGGGAGAGGGGTGTGGAGATTCTCACAAGAAATAACCTGAAATGTGCTAGAAATACACACAAAGTACTGAGGATTATAAAATATCTGTATAGAAAAAACAAAGTAACTAAATTTCACCTGATGAATGGGAATGGGGCAAAATACATACTGTTTTATGATTTTCATGGTAATCATATTTTTACCCTAATGCTGGTGTGGCTTGAGAAATGCATTATATGTGAGGGTATTGTCTAAGCTTTAAACATAATAAATGCCTATGTATATCTGGAGTGTGTAGTTTATTGTCACATTTGAGATATCGGCATAATTTGAATGAAGACAAGGCAACCCCAACATTTAGTCAAAATGATAAAAAAAAAAAGAATTTTGAAAAATAGACTGAGATTTTCAAGAGTTGTATTTAACTTCTGGTATTCCCTCACATTGTTTTTCCTTGTAAATATTTAGTTATTTTAAAGTACCCTATCTGACAATTCCAAAATCAGAGTCACCTGTGGTTCTGTTTCTATTATTTGATTTATCCTCTTGGTTTGCATTGCTTGGTTCTATTTCTCTTCATGCCTGGGGCTCCAAATAATGATGTCTTCCTCCAGAAAGGAGGATTTTATACCCTTCCGGCAGGAAGAGTACAAGATGAACTTGACCCAGTCAAGAATGGCTGTATTTGCTAAAGCTGGTGTAACTTGGCTTTCCCTTGCTCAGTAGAGCATGGGTACTCACGGAAAGGCTGGAGTGTTTATCAGGGTTCCTCCGCTTTGGTGTACTCTGAATTCCAATCTCTTGCCACAGCATCATGATTCTTTTCTCAGTTATTCAGCTTCCAACCTGCTGCTTTTTACTCATTTGTTCGGCAGGAAAAGCTTCACAAATATAACTTAGGAGTTGGGCAAATGTTTCAAAATAAAATTATATGCAAAAATTTCAAATCACTTCTCTGTAGTTAACTGGGATTTTGGCTCTAGTTCTGGCCACTTAGGCAACACCAGAAACTATTGCCTGTCCCTTTAGCCCTGAGAAACTAACAGAAGCCCCAGGACACTACTTTCTGCTTGGCCTCTAATTCCCATGTCTTGAATTAATAAATGTCCTTGAGATAAAACAAACAAACAAAGGCAAATGTGGGAGTCACTCTGATATGAGACCCCTTTCTTCAAGATTTGAGCCCCTCACATTAAGTTAATGGTAATCTTCCACGTCATTTTGCTTTAGGTATATTTCTTATATCCACCTTATATTATTTTATCATATACTTCTCAATTTGGTTCTCTAATTACTTTTTTCTCTGCCATCACTTAGCTGAAGTTACTTCATCTGAGGCTGATACACTGATCACTAGCCTCACATCTAAAAAAGTGAGCTTCTATGGAATTTGAAGGATATATGCCCTAGTTTGGTGCTTAAGGCAATTAATCTTGGTAAGATATTAATGTTGCCAATCATGGCCAAGGGTTTCTGTGCCATCATACTTTAGAAGTGCAATCTCAATGCTTGCAATGTTCACCACTCACCCCAGCAGAGGGACTGCTGCTTCCAGAGCCATGAAAGCTGAGGTTGTGGAACAGAACTGGGGGATGGGGAGCAAGGTGCTACCCCAGATGGTATCACTTCGCACTGTTGTAACAACTAGAGTTGGAGCCAGTGCTCAACAGTTTCACCGAGGAATTGCATAAGCTAACTTCTTTGTGTAAATTCACACCCAATCTACATAAATTTTTAATTACTATTAAAAATATGTAAATTATGACCATTTTCATTGGAATCTAGAGAGTTCAAAAGCCCTGTGCATCTAAAAGTTCCCATAATCAACCTAGGTATAGTACAAACAACGCATTCCCGCACACATTACTATTTTGATATCGTCCAAGTTGTAAAAGCCAGCAGTTAGTTATGTTTATTGAACATTCTTTGTAAACAAATTACTGGTATGAGTCATGAAGTTTGTGATTCTGCATTTTGTGGACAAAATTTCAATGCTAATAGGTACCATTTCAGAATGTTACGTGCAAATAAAGACAACAGGGTTCCACCTAGCCATTCTGTAACATCTCTTCAACAAAATGTTCTTTCCTGTAATCTTCAAATAACAGCTCAGAAGTCTGCAGAGGTCTCTCATTTTCTAAACCACCATTTCCAAATGCCTGGTTCCCAACTCCATCCAAAATCCACTAGCTGACCTGTTCCATCAATTTCCCCTTTATTTCATTGTGACTCCTTGGTCATCGCTCTCATCCCATATGCTCAAATGTGATTCACCAAAGCTCAGGACTAAGGCTTGTAAAAGCAAGGTCTGATGAGGGAGGACAAAAATAAAAATGTCTCTTGAATGAAGGCTATGGAGAAGAATGAGCACATCCACATGCTAATAAACCTTATTTCTTTATAAAATTAAAGACCCAACTGGAATCTAGTCACAATCAAGTTTACTTACAAATACAGGACTTTTTCCTGTTTTGTCCTTTTCTTTTCCACCTTTGCCTGTGTCCCACTTTTCTGCATTTATGTCAGCTTCATTCCATTCTGGCCAGATTGGGAATTTCCCCTTCTTCTGGTCAGCAGAACTGGATTGTACATTACTGCCAATAGAATACTGCCTAGAGACAGAGAAGGAGGAAGGTGGGTTAGTTTTCATTCAAATCTCAGGTAAAATATTAGATAAGTGCATGACTTAAATTTAAGTATCCTGTCAGCAGCCCTGTTAAGTACGTTGTTCAATATAGTCATACCTGTAGCCAGGCAGGGTTAGGATTCTAAATGTTGAAATACCCAAAAGAAACTATTCCATAAACAAATTCTGAGCATTAATCCCTATTTGCTAATGAAAGACATTCATCGAGTACATAATTTATAAGATGTAATCAAATCACGCTTTAGAAAATCCTTTAGGGGAACGCTGGGATGGCTCAGCGGGTTAAGGGCTCGCTTTGAAGCCCCGGGGACCGAGGATTGAATCTCGGCCCCGGCCCATGTGGACCCACGTGCTGAACTGGGGAGTTCCCCCAGTTCAGTTCTTGCCGGGACCTATGTGGGAGGCTTCTGGCCCAGTTCCTGCCCTGCGCAGCCCTGTGCCCACCTGTGGAGTGAAACTATATGGAAAACTAATGTCAACTATGGAGACCGCTCTAGGCCCTCCCCCTTCTCTCTGTCTCTCTCTGTCTCTGTTTCTGTCTGTCAAAAATAAATAAAATAAATCTTTAAAAAAGATCCTTTAATTACATGATGTCAATAGCTTTCTGAAGATCAATAC
>PVKE010022906.1:0-25148 GCA_004027555.1 Craseonycteris thonglongyai
TGCTTGCAAATTTTTCTACCCTCAGCGAGAAGAAAATAATGCAAGTCTGTAAGTTTCTTTACAACTCTAGTTGTATCTTAAGTCATAAATTTTAACAAGGGCATGTCTTGGGAGGAGTTGCTGAAGACATAGGTATGAAACTCTTACCCAGGACAGCACTCAGATTGCTGGGCTGCATGATAATTACAGATAGAACCAAGCCACAATGATTCAACCTCCTTCTTCCCGCTCTACAGGGAGATGACTAGATGAACTCTGTGGTCCATGGGGTAGGAAATGTGTCCTCAGTTACAAAGCCTTCGTGACTATTCCCTGAAGTTTTTGACCTCTTGCTCTTGGGGTGGGGGGATGACAGCTATCGGAAGATTTCTGGGGACACTTGCAGTGGAGGAGATGTTGAAGCACGGCTGGAAGGAGAGCTGGTCCCATGTCCCCTGGCAGGTAAGAGGAGGTTTTTTCCCTTGGGGTGAGTCCTTGAGCCGCTGTGGAAGCCTCATTATGATCTCTCCCAGGTTTAGCCTTGCAGCTCTTCTGAGAGGAGAAAAATAATGGAGTTTATAGGCATCACAGACAGAGCTCCCTAAGCTTGGAATCCAAACTACATTTATTTATAGCCTCAAGACCTTATAGGAATGGAAAATGTTTTTTTGAAGGAAATCTCCTTTGTTCATTGAAAGATGTTTATTTGGCATCTGATGTATTCTAGGCATGGGGGATGAGGAGTGCTGATAAGCCTTTTTGTGTTCCTTGATCTGTTTGTCATAGTTGAATATAAATATTGTGGATTTTTGGAAAGTAGCTAAGTGGTCTTAATTTTTATAATAATCACTATAAACAGTATTTTAATGGAATTTTACACATTTTAATGTACTTTTCCATGTGTTGTTTTAATTCTTTTGACTACTCAGTGCAACAGATATTATTAGCTCCATTCTTTTTTTAAATATGAGGAAGCATGTTCAGAGGAGAGGGTTAAATGACTTATTTAAGGTCCATGTGTTAAGTTACAAAACTAAAATTCAGACTCGAAGCCCATCTCTTACGTAGACATCACCCAAGTGGCCAATGTCATTTCCATTATCTTAGGTGATCATTATGCATGCTAATTAAGGAAAGCAGCTTTGGAGTGAGTGCACATGCTGTAAGGTATAGTTAGTTCCAAACATGTTTTAAGTTGATTTGGTGGTGATGACACATGTTGATGTAGTAGTAATAAACCCATGAAATTATGATCCCTTAACAAAGTTACTCTATTAGCGTCTTCTTTCTTCATTTGTTTCCAGTTCTTATTCCTGTAGAGCCTCCTTATTTCCTTGGAGCCCTTTGTCCTGCCCAGAAGGTGGATGATTGGGGCTGACTCCCATCAGCAGTGTAGCGTCTAATGGGGTAGCCACAGATGCCAGACGCATCATGGGAGAAGCGTGTTATCTTCTGCAGGCCGGGCAGAGTGGCCCTCTTGTTTGCTCACTGCTTGCCGGCTTGCCTTGTGTTTTTCATGCTAAGCTCATTAGTCCCTTAATTTAATCTTCCATCATTACCAGGGTAATTAGCATACATCACTGTGGAGACTTAAAAAAGAACATGGCTCAGCAGATTCTCATAAATGAGCAGATAATCTTCACATATTCCCTTCACAAGAGTTGTCATTGATGAGGATTTGGGTTAGTAGGGATTGAGTGATTACTCTTAAAGGGCTGGAGTATGTACTTTTGTAATAAATGTTTCTGAAGGTAATTCAGCAAGGGACAGAACTACTTAATGCTGTTTAGATTGATAGGAAGGCTATTTTCTCTTCTGACAGGATAGAACAGGGAATGAAATAAAAAAACCTTATTTGTAGTGTGAGCCACCTCCTAAATGTTACCAACAACAATGATAACAAAAGAGGGTGGACCCGAAGGCAGGGATGTGCCTGTAAAAGAAAGGATGGTTTTATAGGTCTGATGGGAACCATAACATCTTTGCAAAGGTGAGGTAATCTGTGCCTCTGGAAGTTTTTGGTTTTTTTTAATGAGGTTTTCTTTTTCCCTTTATGATTACTGTAATAACAGATTTCTGCCCTGTGCTCATGTGTGGCTGGAATTGGCTGAGAATTCTGTCCCTTTCCTAAGTTAGGCATGATGCATAGAAATGTTGCACATTCCTTTATACCTAATCTGAGGCAAGTACTGGGCACAGGCTCTAAGGTGAAGGCATTCGCTGCTTAGAAGAAAAAAACCAAAGCACAGAATGACATGTATAGATGTTAGAGAGAAATGTCAGGGCACAGGCTTGCTGTGGATACGCTCCCTGTGACTCTACATGACAACTTCAGTGAGACTCCTTGATTTCGATGGCCTTTACAAGCGCAACAGTTTTCATCTTGACTGCCCCCTTTACTGAGGATTACAGTGGGAAGTTTTCCTTGAAAAACAAAAGGAAAGACTACGTAGTTATTATGTGGTGGTAACTTAGATACTTATGAAATGAAGTGAGAGACCAGAGGAAAAGGAGGCCAACTTACCTTTATTAAAAGTTGTAGGTAGATTTATGTTTTGGTGCATTGTCTGTATTGAAGCCTTTATAAAGCGCTAGTACCTGTTAACTCACTGAATGAATACAATGAATGACAGGAAACCACCAATAGTAACTGCAGACATTCAGAAAGGGATTCAGATTTGCATTTGGTCCTACAGCCAACATATTTGTGTTGCTCATGTCTATTTTCTTGGAAGAATTTGGGTGTTTTCCAGGCTGTTCTGGCTTTTCCGCTTGCTTGTTATCTGACCTGAAGTAAGTTTCTTTAGGAACCCTGGGCCTCTGTTTCTATAACTTAAAAAAGGGCAACATTAGTATCTATCAAAAGAGGCAGCATGTGTAGTGGTGAAAACATAGGCTGGGGACCCAGACTGCCTGGGTTTGAGCCTTGGCTCTGCCACGTAGTAGTTGTGTGACTGAGTGAGTTATTGGACCTCTCTGCTGTCAGGTTTCCCATTCATATAATTGTGTTAATAGTAGTTCCTCCATTTCACAGTCATTATGTGGATTAAACTGCCTGGTACAGAGTGTGTACATTCTGTATCTGTTAAGTAGAAATAGAGTCTTTGTGAAACTTACTTTATTTTTCTGTGTATAAGAGGACCCCTACTTTTCTAACCCAACATTAAGAAATCAATACATGGGTTACTCCTGTGTATAAGATGACCCCCAATTTTTGTTTTAACAATTTCAGACAAAAGTACTGTATTATACATGGAAAAATATGGTATGTTGTAAATCATTTTGTAAGTAGTCAAAGACAAATGGATTATTATTGATTTGAAAATATAATAGGCTGGTTTAATTACCATATGCCATTGTGAAATATATTGAATGGGTGAGCAAACAGAGTAGGAAACTTAACTGTAAGTCTTCAATGACTAGTGGTTTCTAGTCCACAAGATTATGGTGCCACATGATACAGTCATATGGTGAGGACAGTATGCTGACTGGTGTCATTATTTTGTCAAGTGTGGCTAATGACTTTTAGGTGGAGCGCAGAAGTTTGGTTGTTGGAGCATGCCTACTGCAGGATCTAGAATTAAAAAGGAGTAGTAAATAGTATACTTCACAGACAGGAAACTTGTTTAAGACTCACAGGACTTTAGGTAACTTGTCCAAGGTAGAAATGTGATTCTGTTCCATGTCTTCTTAAGTCTGTATTCTCTTGCTCTCTCACTTGGTCCACACCATGTGTCAGTGGCTTTGAGGGTTGTATGTGAGAAAGAAAACAGGTCAGACGTGCTGGGCCCGGCACCCCCAAGTCTGCCCTCCCCTTGTTCTGTGTGTCTGTGCAGAGGAGAATGAATTCATCTTGTATGCCACGCGCAAGTCCATCCACCGCTACAATCTAGCCTCGGGGGCCACAGAGCAGTTGCCTCTCAGCGGGCTACGGGCAGCGGTGGCCTTGGACTTCGACTATGAGCGCAACTGCTTATATTGGTCTGACCTGGCCTTGGATGTCATCCAGGTGAGTCAGCCCTTGGTCTGGTCAGGGGGCTGTGCCTTGCAACTCCTCAGTCTTGATAAACTTCCTTCAGAATGGCTTATGGAAGTGGGTATTAGAAGTTTTAAGCCATAGCTCATCTCAGGGCCAACTGATAATACATTTTAGTTTTCTGTTTTAGTATTTACTTTCCCTGCCTACCTCTGTCCTTGCAGGAAGGACAAAGGGAGCCCCCAGTCTGCGGTCTTGCTTATAAGGGAGGTCTCACTTTTCCTGATGGGGAGATTTTAGGACTAGAAATGTATGATTCTTAGTCACTCCCTATCATACCACCTGCCCCTTAGCAGCCTTCCTCTCTAGCCATGATATAGTCTTCCTTGACTTACCTGTCATTTGTGTAATTACCCACGTCAGCTATTCTGAACACAATCAAGGACCAGCAAGTAAGCTCTAAAGATGCCCTCACAGGCTGCATAGATAGCCATACACTTAAACTCATGCATTTTAAAGGAGAGTTATTTGCTCTTTAATCCTTTTAGAAAAGCAAATATGTGGTAATGAAGGGAGAACTGACTCTGGGTGGTGAGCACACAATGCAACACATAGACGATGTACTGTAGAACTGTACACCTGGAACTTACGGTATGTAATTTTTACCAACCAGTGTCACCCCAGTACATTTAAAAAATACTCAAAAATAAATAGGCAAATAGATAGATAGAAAGCATTTCTAAGAAGTTTTATTGAACTTCCAGCCCTCAGAGATTTTTATGGTGCTTAGGCATTAGAGAGGGTACAGGTGGGGGACAGTGGTGACTGCTGTGTGTCACTGTCCCAGCAGTAGCACCTGATGGTTAAGCGCTATAAAAAGCAGACACAAAGGCTTGAAAATATTAGTCTGGTCACATTCATTTTTTAAAGTAAACAGATTCATGCATGTCAGTCGTCTCTGAGCTTGTTACTATGATATGGCATAGTTTAGTCACCAGCATTCGTCATGACAATGCAGAGCAACATAAATGATTAGGTTCTGTGTAGGAAGCCACAACACATTATAGAAATTCTTCTGTTGAAAACCAGCTTCGTTCATCTGGGAAGTTTACTAATGTATAATAATACCCCATCCCTTGCCAGTCCAGCCAGCTGAGCAAAAAAACCATTGTCTACAGGAGTGATTGACAGGAGGACATTGGAACATTTCACAGCATTTCTTTTCCTCTCTTCAGCGCCTCTGTTTGAATGGGAGTACAGGGCAAGAAGTGATCATCAATTCTGGCCTGGAGACAGTAGAAGCCTTGGCCTTTGAACCCCTGGGCCAGTTACTTTACTGGGTGGATGCTGGCTTTAAAAGGATCGAGGTATGTGTATTCCCCTGTTGTCCTTAACTAAGTGGGCCAGAGAGCACCAGGGCTCTGAGTCAGGTTGGACACAGGTAGGAGCTCGTGTGTCATCACACTCTAGGATTTCTCAGGGAAATTGGAGAAAGGACCCGCTGAGCCTCTGTAGAAGGAAGAGAAGGGGAGTAGTCTCAGGGTTACTGCTCACTGCCATGAAGGTCCTACTTGAGAAGGTCCACTAAACAGATTTCATGAAGATACCTACAAGTTTATATTTTGGCTAGAAGAAACATAGAGTAGTAACAATAATGATACTAATATCATAGCATTATTATAATGCTATCACACCAATACTCTAGTATTATTATAGTTGATTAGAGTAATAATGACAGCATCATGATCATCATCTCCATTATTGTATGTGCCAAGTACGTGTCAATCCCTGTTGGAACCACTTTGTAGGAATTATTTGATTCAGTTCTTCTCACAATAACTTCGTAAGGTACGTATTCTTACTATTCCAGGTCACCTATTTGCGTCTTAGCTGTTCAAGGCAGCATGAGGGTTGTAAATGGCCTCTAAACCACCAAAGTCATTGTCAAGCAGCTCTGGAAAGCCCCTGCTGAGGCCCTAGGGTACTGTGTCAGCAACTCTTTACACCACTTCTTGGTGTAGGGATAACATGTGGGTTAAGGGGGAAGCATGTTCGAAGCAGGGAGACCACGGAGAACCCAGAGACATGGCAAGGCAGAAGCCACTAACCTGAGAGAGAGGCCTGGACTCAGTCTTTATTCCAGGAGCTGAGTGACTTGGGCTTCAGTGTCTTCATCTGTAACATAAAGATTCATTCATGCACTGTCTTTGACAAGTGCTGTGTGAGTGCACGCTATGTGCCAGGTACGGCTTTAGGGTGTGATGACACAGTACCTGTCGACAGGCACACAGGTTCTGACAGAGAATAGATTCTAGTAGAGGCACAAAATAGTGAAGAAATGAGGCCATCGGTTGTGTTGGCACATGCTGCAGAGAAAAACGGCGCTGTGCTCGTGTGATGCGGCAGTGGGACAGCTCTAGGAAAGGTGGGAGAGGAGGTGTCCTGAGGCTGTGACATCTGAGCTGAGCCCTGACTGAGGAGAGGGCCATTAGGGCAGTTGAGAGAAGGGCTGGAAAAGATACTGTTGTTTCTCTCCTTTAACTGTGTGGCCTGGGCTCTGCTCGGTGCTAGGATGCAGGCAGAGCCTGTGTTCACAGCCTCATAGACTTGAGGGAGACAGCACACAGCTCCAGGACTGCTGTGCACAGTGGTGTAAGGCGAGTCAGTGATGGCAGCTAGAGATGCTCATTGACCCAGGCGTCAGCTGAGCAAACGTACTGGTTTAAATGGGGCAGTACCGGTTTTTGGTTTTTTGGGTTTTTTTTCTGTGGCATTTAAAATGGTAAGTCTAGGCAGCCTATCCAGGTGGCTCAGAAGGGTTAGCAGAGGAGGAAGGCCCGGGGGTGAGCTTTGAAGAAAGGCAGGGATTTGATTAGAGAGCAGAGGACAGGCCCAGGAGGGACTGTGGCAGGAGCACACAGGAGTGAGTGTGCCAAGCTCAGAACCAGGAGAAGCCATAGGAGCTAGAGTGGAAGGTGGAGAAGGAGGGGCCCATCTGTGGAGCCTCTTGCTGTCAAGGCTGTGACACTGAGTTGTGTTTGTGGATGGTGTGGAGCTATCCGTGACTGGAGCGTGGAGTGACGTAGGCAGGTTGCAGGAGTCAGAGTCCTTTGTTCGGGTCACCATGCAGGGGACGGGGGCACCGCGGTGTGGGCTCTTCTGTCAGACACTGAGCCAGGGGCAGGAATGACCCTTTCTGACTGGAAGGAGGGGGAGATGTCCCAGATCAGGCTGCAGGGGTGTCACATGGCTCTGGAGGGGCGTGTCCAGAGGTGGGGGCTGAGCAGGACACTGCAAATGTGGGCCTTTCAAAGAGCTCACAGCCATCTTGGCCTTTCCCTCCTTTTCCTTTGTCAGGTAGCTCATCCAGATGGTGACTTCCGACTCACGATCATCAATTCCTCTGTGCTTGATCGGCCCAGGGCTCTGGTCCTCGTGCCCCAGGACGGGTAAGTGTGGCCGCGGTGGAAGTCAGTGTGTGTCAGTCAGGTGCCACAGCAGACAGGTTCTTGTGCAGTGCCCACAGCTGCACAAGAGCTCTGCTGCTCATGACTGTGGTTGAAATAATGTGTGAGCTGAGAGGTTTGACGGCATCGTCTTGGTCAGGTAACTCTTTATTAGCAAACACCAGAACCTCTTTAAGGCACCCAGATGTCTCACCTCTGTGGGGCATTTCTCCAGCCAAAGGTAATATTACAGGTCTCTGTAGACCTAGTCAGGCCTGGAGATATTGTGAGGATTCTGTATCTTGATTTTAAAACATTCCATTTCATCTCTTCCCTGCCTTTCAGCATGTACAAGTTTCTTGACTAGGGATATGTATGCACTTGGTGAGTGCTTTTTAGTACTTTATTAACTTTGGGAAGCATAACTATTTTAAAAGGGAATTTCTGGATTAGCTTTCTACCCTTTCTCATAGCATTTATGATTGAGGCTTACATCTATTTTTTTAAATAAAATTCTGAAAGTAACACATGTACTCAACTAAAAATATTGAAAGAGGATGGAATTTAAAAGAAAATCTTAAAAGTAATACATGTGCTTGATTAAAAATATTAAAGGAGAATGGAAGTATGTGAAATGAACAATATTTATTTTCTTCTTTCTTACTCTTAACTCTTCACCTCACACTTCCTATGGGTTAATAGTTTCCTGTGTGTAATTCAGAATGTTTTTTACCCATGTACAAGCATATGTCCTTAAAACACTGAGACACACACATATGTACATGCAGTGCCAAATAGAGTAAGATAGTTACTATTTTGCACATATTAAAATATTTAATATGCTTTGAAGATAATTTCATGTGAGCACATGTAGATTTTAGTTTTATTAATATCCTTTTGTATAATAATGTGTCACTTTTTCTGTAGATTTACATTTATGTTTACAAATACATATTAAAATGTGTACATATGGGTTTTTTTTGCTAGTATAAACAATCTTTGCTGTGATGACAGTCTTTGTACATTACCTTTGCACAACTTGATTATAACAGTAAATTCCAGTAAAGGGATTTTTGGGTCAAGGAATTAGGTGGCTCTAAGTATTACAATTCCCTATTATAACAATAATGCAGAAATAACTGGCCTAGTTATTTCAAGGGGTTTCTAGCCTCCATGGAGTAGTACCCCGTTTCCCGTTTCCCAATTCCGATGTGAGGTGTGTTCTTTTGGTCTTGATCAGGGTGATGTTCTGGACTGACTGGGGGGACCTGAAGCCTGGTATCTATCGGAGCAACATGGATGGCTCCGCTGTCCATCGCCTGGTGTCAGAGGATGTGAAGTGGCCCAATGGCATCTCTGTGGATGAGCAGTGGATCTACTGGACAGACGCCTACCTGGACTGCATTGAGCGGATCACTTTCAGCGGCCAGCAGCGCTCGGTCATTCTGGACAACCTCCCACACCCCTATGCCATTGCTGTCTTTAAGGTGAGTGTTCCCTTGCTCCCAGCATGGTGGGCACTGTCAGGGGAGGTGAGAGCACACTGAGGTGAAGACCTGCTATCTCTGGGTTTTTGCTAAGATGCTTGCCTGACTTCTAGAAAATGAAGTCATTTCTGAATGGGAGACAGAAATTTCTTTTAGCCCATATGAGGGATGCCAGAAAGTGGTACCAGGAGTCCAGGGTGCCCATTGTTCGCATTTCAAAAGTTTAAAGGTTGAGGTTACTTCACAAGAAATTCTCAGCTTGCCCTTTAATGTTGGTGGCCTTGTTTTGGCTCTATGGCTCATCTTGTGGGAGGCCTTCTCACTTCTTTCTGTAATTGTCCAAAATGAGCCCTGCATACCTATGTTGACAGTTATGTCTGCTTTGACGCTAGAGAAGTAATGGTTCTTCCCAACATGGAGAAACAGAAGGGTTGTGGTCAGACTGGAATGCTTGGCGGATAGTTTCTTTTGGGCAGTTCCTTCAGTGTGGAGATTTGGTGAGGTTTGGCTGAAATTACTCTTACATTGAAGTGGAATCTGGATCACACCAGACGTTCAGCCAGTGAACACAAGGTGCCCACGGCATGACGGGGCTCTAGGTCTTCCTGAGGGTCCAGAATGAAAGACTGAGAAGCTGGACTAAAGAGTAAAGGTTCTCTTTCTAGAATGAAGTCTACTGGGATGACTGGTCACAGCTCAGCATATTCCGAGCTTCCAAGTACAGTGGGTCCCAGATGGAGATTCTGGCGAGCCAGCTCACGGGACTGATGGACATGAAGATTTTCTACAAGGGAAAGACGGCTGGTAAGGCAGTGTCTCCTCCTTACTGTCTGAGGGGCTGGGTGTGCGCGGGCTCTGCTGGAACAGGCTCTGACAGCCCTCATCCTTGTTGTCACGACAACATGCGCATTAATTAATTCCTTCCTAATGACATCTTAATTTCTCTTCTAATGATACACAAGCAGTTGGAAGACGGCATGCCTGCCTGGAATGTTGGTGATGGGTGGGTAATTACATGCCACTCCTGCCTTTTCACCATTGCAGCTGGCGTATGTCAGTGTGCACTCAGTCCCGTTCAGCACCCTTCACGGGGAGCAGCACCGTGCTGGGTGTGCAGGCAGTGACTGCTTTCTGACCGGATCCCGCCATGATTCTTGTTACTCAAATGACCTATTGCTCATTGAGCTCCTGCCTTTCTTGTAATGCCAGGTGTAGTTATATGGTAACTTAATTTGTCCCCACCATGACACTAACCCCATGAAAAAAATTGTCTTTTTTTTTTCCTTCTTTTGCTCAATAATTTTATCAGTGTCTAGCACTTAGTAGGTGCTCAGTTCATATTTGTTGAATGAAGGAGGGGTGAAAAGGGAGATGTAGCGGTGCTAGTGGGTATAGACAGGGCTGTCTTAAAGATGACCGGCTGAGGCTTCAGGAGCTAATGGGCCTGGGTCTGGCTTCTTCTTTACTTGACTGCCCTTTCCCTTTGTTTAGCTCCCATCCTATTGATCCTACAGGAGAGAGATCAGGAAGAATAGTCCCTTTAAGAAGTCCTCTCTTTATCTCAGCAGGATTAAATAGCTCCCTGGGTCTGCTGACTCTCCTTTATTGGCAGACTGCTAGGTTTCCTGTTTTGAACTAGAATGTTGACATTGTTTTGTGGGTTTGGGCTGGCCCTGTGCTAAGAGAAAATTGACAGAGGGAAATAATACTGTTTTAGATACCACTGGCAACCTCTTGGAACCAGTGTTGATAGCATGAGAATACCCTTGGAAGACTATACCATATCCTTGAACTGTAAGTCAGTATTACTGTGATTTCACAACTGACCTGCGAGGTGGGCAGGGCTGGTATGAAGACCCATGGTTTATAGATTAGGGAAAGAAATCTCAGATATGAAGTAGCTTTCCCAAATGCCCCTCCCTAGTTTAGGAGCTAGGCTTTGGTCTCAGCTCTGCCCTGAAATGGAGAAGGCACATTCTTTCTTAGAGTAGGTGCCCTGTTGTAAAATCGGGAGAGATAATGGAGTCATGCTGGAATTCCAGTGACTGGAACCTCAGGGCCTTGAAGGAGGACACCCACCCCTCTGATCTACCTGGCCAGCAAGCTGAGCGAATTATCACTATTCCTCTAAGTTACTACCCTGTTAGGAGAGTGGGGCTTCGTTCTGACAAGTGTTTGCAAGCATGGGTTTGCTGAGCACACAGCAGCTCCTGATGCTGTGTTCAATGAGCCAGTGACCCCTGGGTGCCCTACCCCCCCAGCCTTGGCTGGCCAGTTCATCTGAGCCAATGTGCTGTCACACTGTCACCAGGAGTTTCTTTGCTCCTTAAAATGAACACAGCTCTTTGAGGCATGAAGGGCAAATGATGACCTGTCTTAGGCTTCCAGGAGACTGCCTGCCATAGACATGGGGCCAGGGAAGTGAGTGTAATTTCAGGCAGGCCAACTGGGTTAAGTCAGAGCTTTTGCAGTGGTCTCAGGCTGCCTGCACTGCTTGTATGGGGTGGATGTGTCATGGCCTTGAACACGTTTACTCTATCCTGCCTGTTTTTTTGGACACTGAGAATATTGCAAATTCATTATGTGTATTGGCAACCCTTGGTGCCAGTAAATCTATTATTTTTGTTGTCTGCACCTGACACATATAGGAATTTCTATTAGTATTAAGTAATAATAATAACTGCATTTATTAAGAGAGTGCTGTGTCATAAGGGCCACACTGGGGAAGCTGGGATGGCTCAGTGAGTTAAGTGCTCACTTTGCAGCCCTGGAGACTGAGGATCGAATCCTAGTCCCAGCCTAGGCGGACCCACATGCTGAACTGGGGTGTGCCCCCAGTTCAGTTCTTGCCGGGATCTATGTGGGAGGCTCCTGGCCCAGTTCCTTCCCTGCGCAGTCCTGTGCCCACCTGTGGAGTGAAACTATATGGAAAATGAATGCTGTCAACTGTGGAGACTGCTCTGGGCCCTCCCCCTTCTCTCTCTCTCTCTCTCTCTCTGTCTCTCTCTCTGTCAAAAAACAATAAAAATAAATCTTAAAAAAAATAAATAAATAAGGGCCACACTACCATACTTTGTGAGCTTGTATAACCTCAGTTAATCATCCCCAAATCCATGTGTACTTCCATTTTATAGAAGAGAACATGGAAGTCCAGTCAGTAGCTTTCTACCTCACACATTTAGTAAGTGTGGAGGGGCAGTAGGGAGGGGGCATCAAATATATGGGGATGGAAGAAGAGCTGATTCTGGGTGGTGAGCACATAATGCAATGCATAGACAATGTGATGTAGAGGTGTACACCTGGAAACTATGTAATTTTTACCAACTAATGTCACCCTAATACATTTAACAATAAAAAAACCCCAAACAACAACAACAAAAAGAACTGGAAGCCTAGCTCAGTTGTCTTCGAAGCTTGACTTCAGAAAGACCTCGCTCTGCTCCTTGTGTCTCTGGTGTTGAGGTAGCAGGGCCCTGGCGCATCGCAGGGATTTCGTAGTGCTGGGTTTGGATTGGTGCTTGTTTATGATAAAACTTTGTTCACCTAGGATATTTGTCAATTTGGGGTATTTGGTTATAAACGGATGCATTTCTTATCTTTATGCCTGGATGATTTTTGCATAGTATTACTGGAATTTATTCTTCATAATGAGTGTTTTTTTTTTCTTTAAACAGCTTATTTAGCAAGGCTATCGATATATTCAGTTGATGCTGCAATGGGTTAAAATATTTTGGAGCTCTTAGTTCTCCTTCAGTGCCTACAGTAAGCACATGCTTCTGAATATCTGTAATGAGGGCGCATATGCATTATATGGGGGTGGATTTCGTTTTGATCATTGGCAAGTGCATAGATAACTAAGCATGATGATAGCATTCTTGGTTCCTAAACTGGTTCCGGAAGGTTTTTCCAAAGAGGGTATCTAATAATGTTCTGAATATGTCTGGTGAAGACATCCTTGGGCTAAGTGCTTGGTCCTATATGAGGCCATCTTTGGAGATGAAGGCTGTCATTTGTCCACTCTCCACACTGGGATGGTGTTCGTCCTATGGCTGCCTTGCCCACACAAGACCATGGTGTCCTGTACCGGGTCCGTTGGCTATGTTCTGGGTGTGGGGGGTAGGGTCTGTTGAATCCCCATCTGCCCTCTCCTGGGGTCTTCTGATGCAATGCTCCTGTCTGTTGTCTGTCCTGTGGCCTTGTCCCAGCTGTACACTCCTGCTCTGCCTACCTCCTGGGGTCAGCAACTTGGTCAGCTTGGTTTGGGGTTTGCCCTGGTTACTGCCCCTCAGAGTGTAGCTTCCTACACCTCTGCCTAGACCAGCCTCCTGAAATACTGCACCCCATTTTGGGTTCTGTACTTTTGGCTCTTGCTTCTTTGGGTAGGAACATTTGCTCTGCATGTAAAACTGTCAGTCGCATTATTTTATAGACACAATCCAGGTGAAAATATCCTGTCTTTGAGTATTTTTCAGATATTCTATTATTGTTCAATGTATTAGAGCATGGAATAATACGTTGTCCTTTAAATATAGAAAATTTGTTCTAGATGCTGGTGGAGTTGTTTTTCATTCGTGACAGCTTTGCAGCCCCTCCATAGCCTGTGGCATGTGTACTTGAGATAAAGGAACAGTCGGTCTTTGCCTCTGGAGCAGATTGGGCTCTTGATTTCTGGTATTTCTGCTGTAGGCAGCTAGTTATTCTGCTATGGTAATTTCAACCTTTATGGTTATTGAATTATTTTGGGGAACACTTTTGAATGTTTCATCATATGAATTTCCATCAGTGGGTATACATATTTTATCTATTTGGTAATATCTTATACTCTTTGGTCCTTAGCATCAAAACAATGTGTTGCTATGTGATCGTGATTTTTATTTTTATGTGTAATGCTAGTCAGATGCTGATAAGGGACCCACACATCTGATGCTACTGAGTTTTTCATCACCCACATCAGTATCGATTGACATTAATGTACCTGTCTTCCTACTGCAAGCCAGGGGAGGCAGGCACAGCTAAGATCTTGGCTGGGTACAAACAGATCACTTGGGTATGATTTTGTTTGGGGGCTGCATTTGAGAGATGGCACAGTTGAGCAATCATTGTCAACTGAACTTTACCAAAGGGTTCATGTTTATTTTCCCATTTTTTTTTTTAAAGATTTATTTTTATTGTTTTTTTGACAGAGAGAGAAAGATACAGAGACAGAGACAGAGAGAAGAGGGAGGGCCCAGAACAGTCTCCATAGTTGGTTTTTCCACAGAGTTTCATTCCACAGGTGGGCGCAGGGCTGCACAGGGCAGGAACTGGGCCGGGGTTTTCACCCTTGTGAAAACTGAACTGGGGGCACTCCCCAGTTCAGCATGTGGGTCCACACGGGCCGGGGCTGGGATTCGATCCTCGGTCCCTGGGGCTGCAAAGTGAGAGCTTAACCCACTGAACCATCCTGGCTTCCCTATTTTCCCAATTTTGGTGATGAATAAGTCATATGCAAAAAGGAAAAATATACATTTCATGCTCTCTGTGGCTTTTATGTTGCTCAATAGTAATATTGTGTTTTCAGTTGTTACAAAATGGTTTATTCATCCTCTCCTCTCCTTCCCAAAAGATATGGAAGATGGGGAAACACCTTTTCCATACTTGCTCATCCACGAAGTTCTCTGTCTCGAGTGCAGTGAAGGGTTTCTGGGTTCTATTGGGCATTCTCTTTGGGAAACTGAGCAGAGAAGAGATTGGAAGTAGTGGGATAGATAGACACTAACAAGTCCTTATGTGGTTTACTGCACGAGAGATGGTGCCTGATGACTGTGGTGGGGGCCCCTCACTCAGCTCACCACCCGCACTCTGGCAGCGCAGAAGGGATTGAGCAGGGGAGGCCTGGGTTTCTCTCTGGGCCCTGTTGTTATGTAGGTGTATGTGCTAAATAAGAGCTTTTGGGTCATAAGATGCAGAAACCCACTCAAGCTAACTCAAGTAGAAAGTGCTTTTCAAAGAACAAAGGGAGATGGCCAGGATCCCGGTGAGAAGTACAGGTGAGGCCTGGAGCTGGGAACGGCACAGCCATCCATCCCCGCTCCGCCCTCTCCCCAGGTCCCTCAGGTTGTCTCTTGCCTCAGAATATTCCTTAGCCTTGTGACTCAGTGACCGACCTTCTTTGCACCTTGTGCAGAAGCACAGCTCTGACTCGCACAGGTGCTGGCTTTCCGGCGTCACCATTGATACTAGTGACACTTGACTCTTCTCCCAGCCCTGGCTCCCCAGCTAATTGGTGGTCTTTCAGCACCCCATTTCCAAACTCCCCAGAGGACCAGCTGATGCCTGGCTTGATTCTGTGAGATTCTGACCCAGCTAGAAAAGGCCTGGGTCAGGCTCAGAACAGAGGTTGTCGGGATAGTAGGTGCCCCGACTTTCTTCTGAGCTTCACATTTTGTCGTGCCTATAAAACAAGGAGGTTGTGCTGGGTCCCGGGTCTCCATGCAGTGCCTCCTGGTGTTTATTCGTGTTGGAGCTGCCACTGTGTCTTTTTTCTAGGAAGCAACGCCTGTGCGGCCAGGCCATGCAGCCTGCTATGCCTGCCCACAGCCAACAGTGGTAAGCGCTGCACGTGTCCAGATGGCGTGTCCAGCAGCGTCCTCCCATCCGGGGACCTGGTGTGTCAGTGTCCGCAGGGCTACGAGCTGAGGAACAGCACCTGTGTCAAAGAAGGTAGGCCCTCTTCCCCCTTCCCTTCCTTTCTACTGCCACTGCTCTCTGTTCCCTGATGTTTTGGGGTTATTAAAAATGCCCATGCAAGAATTACAACCCGCCAAATAGCTGTAGACTTCTGGTCAGGTTCTGAGGCCTGTGGCACTTCATTTCTCATCCAGAACAGCCCCAAGCTGTTTATTTTAAAATAGTAGCTGTGCACTTGGTTTAATGTCAGGCGACACAGGCTTTCCTCAGAGGCCACCTGTCGTTTCTTACCTGCCACTTCCCATTCCCCCACCTAAGCTCTCCAAGTTCTGCTTCCCATAAATTGGACCCCGCCCCCACCACTTAGAAAAAGAACTGGTCTGACTCCTTTACAGCTGAGCCAGTCTCGCCTGGCAGTTAGCCTCCCCTCCCCCACCCCCAGCCTCAATGCCTGAGCTTTCAGAGCCACATTACACAGGGCAGGGCGGTACAGTGTCTTTATTGCCAAGCTGTGACCAGGTGACTGGCAGCCCCGTTCCACTCTTCCTTCAATTTTGAATACACAGATTCTAAACTTTTTCTCTGAAAACCTGCTTCATCCTTTTTTTCTGTCTTAATTTTTACCCAGACCGTTCCCCCAGTCCCACATTTCTGTCAGCGAGCTGAACCCCCAGAGGTGGGCGTTGCCTTGAAATGCCCCATTAGTGGCCCAAATTCTGCCCTTCCTGATTCTCAAGGCCCTATTTGCTTTGTAATCATAACCTCCCCCCTCACAGCAGCCTCTCAGTCTAGGGCAGCGAAACACAAAGTCGCCTTATGGTCTCTCTTCCTTAAGAAATACAAAATAGGAGAAAGATGAGCCTCCCCTTTTAGACACAGCGCCCTCTCTTCCAGGCTCTGGAGGTCATCTTGGAGCTATCTGGAGAGAAACAGAGTTAGCATTCCAGGAGGAGGGGCAGGAAGCCTTCTCTGTATCCCCATTAGAAACCCTTTGGTTCCCAAACAAGCAGCCAGTCATCACATGTCTTGACTTTTACTAAACAATGAGGGTTTTTTGTGTGTGTGTGTGAGGAGTTATAAGTGCTTGCTTTAAAGAAGTCATGGGGTAGACTCAGAGCATGTGAAGAAAGTCCTCCTAACCCACTTGTTGGTAAATTAAATGCCTGTATGTATGTATATATGTAACTATGTAATATACATAGCTACAGACACATTAAATCTGCATGTTAGAAGACTGTGTAGATGCGGTCTGTGAAGGACTTCCTGTGTCATTAGTATTTTAGGACATGACGATGGCATCTCTGCCCACCAGGCCCACCTGGCAGCGTCACTACCCCCTCATTATTGTAACCACCTGCTGCCGCTTTCACTAGAGGCCCCGGTTCTGCACACATAAGTGCCTGGCTTCCCTCTTCCTCTTTGTCATCTCAGGCAAGCCTTCCAGCCTGCGGCCCAGGATGGCTTTGCATTTGGCTCAACACAAATTGCTACACTTCCTTAAAACATGAGAGTTTGTGACCTTTTTTAAAAGTTTATCAGCTGTTGTTAGTGTGAGTGTATTTTCTGTGGGGCCCAAGACAGTTCTTCTAGTGTGGCCCCAGGGAAGCCACAAGGTTGCCACCCCTGATCTAAGGCATGTTGTTTGGTGAAGAGAAATGGAACCTCAAGAGAAAGTCTTGAGGTCCATCAGTAACGCTGGTTTTGTGTCCTTCGCCACCGCCCTCCCATGGCTAGAGAACACCTGTCTGCGCAACCAGTATCGCTGCAGCAACGGAAACTGCATCAACAGCATCTGGTGGTGCGACTCTGACAACGACTGTGGGGACATGAGCGATGAGCGGAACTGCCGTGAGTCCGGGCTTGGCCGAGATTTTGGGATATTGAGTATTTATTGTGACTCAGAAGTCTGGTCAGCTCCTGGGGTTGAGGGGATGACCGTCTGGGTGCCAGCAGGCCCCTCATGATCGGTGATGCCCATTTCAGCTGGCAGAGGGGTGGGAGGGGTGAAAGGGGGAACAGGACGGGAAAACAGAGAAAAAACATTTCCGTACCCAACTGTAATATATCTATGTACACACACACACACACACACACACACACACACACACACACACACACACACTACTATTTAAAATAAACCTGCAAAAGTAAGTTAACTACATCATTATAAAAGATTTATAAATAAGCATCACGTGGATGAAAATGAGCTTACGTATTTGGGTTGGACAAGCCAAGCTCTAACTGTGGCCCTGCCACTGTAATGAAGCTGGTGACCTGGGGCAGGGACCAGGTGACAGTCCTGGATTTGTAAGTTCAGTGTTCAGCCTTTTCAGAGATGGGAACAGTTCTATCTGGAATGCCTAGTTCAGTCTGGCATTTGAGACATTGGTATGTGTGACTATGAATGGCATCTTTGCATTGCAGTTTCTAAGGCCTACCTATTGAAGTATATGATTTTGTTTAGCAGTTTTTAAAGACAAGTAAGTACTTCTAATGGATAACTGGCTTACCACAGATTTTAGCTCTCTTCGGTTAGTCTTTAACTTAGAAGGAGATGCTTTGCCTGCTGTGAGTCAGTGATATGTTCGTGCATTTACTCAAGAACGTTTGAGGAGGATCCTGTGTTCTCGGGTCTGTGCTGGACCTGGGGCTCTCATGGCGATCAGGGTGGACACGGAGTTTAAAGTCTGAAGGCAGAGTCAGAAAAGCAACTAGCAGGTTACACTAGAGCAATGAGTGCGATGGTGGGGTAACACTGGGCACCCAGCTCAGAATTGGGCAGGTACTCATGAAGAGTCCCTGCAGGGTGAGCAGAAGTGGAGGGGGCAAATTCTGGGCAAGAGAGCAGTGTGTGTGGAAGCCCAGAGGTCAGGGTGTATGTAGCCTGGTGAGGAAACTGGTGTGGACCACGGAGAACTTGAGTGGGAGCAGTGGGGCCAGGGGATGTTGGATCAGTACGTGGGAGCTAGAGCAGCAAGGTCTTTGGACTTTATTGGAAGAGCAGGTGGAAACCTTTGAAGTGACAACAGATTTTCCCTTTGGAAAGATAAGCTGTGGGCAGAATGAATTGGATGGGAGGAGGGCCGGAGCTGGGAAGCCAGACACCAGTCTCAGGGCTTCTCCATCAGATATTTTACCTCTGGAAATCCATAAGCAAATTTCTCATTTTGTGTTCTAAGAACAGTTTAATGGTGGCTTTGGCTCTATGACTCATCTTGTCTCTGGTAGGTGTCTTTTGTCAGTCATCAGCTCAGCTTCTATGGGGTTCCCATGCCACCCCACCCAGAAAGCAACTTTAGAAGCAGTCAAACCAGTAAGCTCATCTGGGCCCTGCAGTTCTGTCTTCTCTGAGGTTATACTGTATATGAGACCTTTCCTTAACCATTTTCCAGGGCTTTACTGGATGCCTTTCACACTGAGGAAGAAGAGCTTCCCAAATGGCAGACATGGGAGACCACTAGTCTCTGTGTTTTTCTTTTCTGCAAAAATGATACTGATAAAACCCGCACTACCTACCAGAGCCTCAGGAAGGTGTGATATTTGTGGGCAAATAACCAGAGCTCTGTAAAAACCTTAGTAAATGTTAACAGCATTGGAGCAGATTCTGGAAAGGAGTTTATTACATTAAAGGGTGGGAGAGATACTTTTTAGAATTTACACATTGCAAGAAAACTGCCCCCTTTAGGGATAGTGGAAGCAGAGACATAAGCTTGAGGACCTCATGTCCAGTAGCTGAGGACTCTTCTTCGGGTCCCTGGGCTTTTGCCTGTACTAGATGGACAAGCTAGGATTTCATATTGGTTCAGTGTTTTGAGAGAAAGATCTCCCTCCATCTTCAGGGGGTGCAGCCCACCCCCCAGCCATGGGTGCTGCTGCTGGCTTCACAGGCTTCCACACACAGTTGAAACTCGGGGTGAAGGGTGCAGTTGGCCCTGTCGTCCTCCAGGTTTGCTGTACATGTCAGCTGGGATTGACTGTCCCACGATGCGGAGACTTGCTTTCTGCTCTTCTTTCTCACAGTTCCACGTGGTTCCGATCCCAGCTAGTCAGATGGGAGAGGTGAGGCACAGAGGGCTAGAGCGGTTGGAATGGGGAGCCTGGGAACCAGAGGTGGTGCTTCTCGCACCTTCAGCATGCTCCCCTTAGTCAGGGGGAGGGGGACAGTGCTCATCTATGGTGGGAGGCCCCTCCTGCAGGGCTGGAGGGGCGGGACTGCTCTGATGGGCACTGCTGTCTGCAGAGGAAGTGAAATGAGGCATCCTGTGCTGCCAGGTAAGAGAAGAGGAGGGGGGACAAAGGGAGACTCAGGAAGGACGATGTCATAGATCTCCCTCCCTTACATAGACTCCTGTGCTGGGTAGTTGTCAGGTGTTCAGGGTTTTGATGTGAACCCCCAATCATCCTGTCATTTTTGCATTTGTCCCCAGCCTCCCACCACGAGCTCAGTTAAAGAGAAAAATGGAGCCTCCAATCAGAGCTGCTGAGGACGCGTAGCTGCAGCGTTGCGTGGCTTCCATTCAGGGCTGCCCACCCCCATCCCAGGATTCTGTCTGTCACCTCATACCTTACGTACTAGCTGCCCCTGAGAGCAGCCTTTCTTTCCTGAACCTCTCCTGCAGGTTCTTTGCTGGGATCTAGGGACTGTGCTTTTTGGCCCAGATAATTTCTATTTAAAAGAGGAAGAAAATCCAGTTCTGTAGTCTGGTGCAGAAGGGCACGAGGATGGTGAGGGAGAGGAGTGACTTTTGTTTGGGGCTTACTATATGTGCACCCTATTTAATTGGCTCTGGTTCTAAACGTGTTTTCTTCTTTACTTTCATAATCATGCCATGAGGGAGGTATCTCCATTTAACAGTAGAGGAAATGTAGGCACAGAACTGTAAGTGATAGATGTTAGGTAGCATTAAGATTTGTATGTCATCTTTCTGTCGTTCCCAGCACATGGTGACATTACCATGTTCTCCTTTTAATGTGGAGGAAACAGAGACTCAGGGAGAGTAAAGTTAATTGTTGAAGAAGAGGCAGAGCTGGGATTTGAAGCCCAGCCTTGACTGACAGCAGGACCCGTGTTCTTGCAGAATTCTCTCTGCACACCACCTCTGGCATTGACTTTGGGCTTCCCAGTGGTGGTTTCCTAGATGAGGCTATTTCTACCACTTGTTTAGGAAGACACCTCACACCTGAGGGGCCCTTAGGAGGTAACCCAGCCCATCACTGTCCCCAGACAGGCGCCAGTTTTCCACTTTTCTCACCCTATTCCAATCTGGAAGCTGTTCATGCAAAGATAGTCCCTTAGCTCCCTTGGTTGTGAATTTCAGGTTCTTATGCAGCTTATTGTTTCCCCATAAATCTAGCTCCCTGTTTCTGTTGCTACAATTAAAATCTGCTTCCTTTTCTTTTGAAATTGGTTTTCCAGTGGAATGCTTGTATTTGGGGGACTTACTTGTACCTAATGCATATGTTGTCTCTCTCACATTTTAGCTACGACCATTTGTGATCTGGATACTCAGTTTCGTTGCCAGGAATCAGGGACCTGTGTCCCATTGTCCTACAAATGTGACCTTGAAGATGACTGCGGAGACAATAGCGATGAAAGCCACTGTGGTAGGGGATACTATGTCTAGGAACCCTATTGCAGAGGGGGCAGCTTCCTTGCTCACAGGGGTGGGTTGGAAATGGAGGACTTTCCAGAGCCCTTTGGGGACTTATGATATCCAGCTGCGTGACCACCTGCATCTTCATGGTAGCATTGAGTCATCCATAAAGCTGTGGGTCCTGCTTTGCCATCAGCGATGCCGTAAGCATGAATGTGATAGCAAGAAGGGAAGATTCTGAATGAACTCGGGTTATTAGCATCTATACAGACTTGGCCCCATCTCTGGGTGGCTGTGAGATTAGCCCCCTGAACACATAGATCAATACCTTTGTGAACTTTGTTTTTTTTTAACGAATCTAATTCAGAAAGCTATGAGAAGTCAACAGATAGTACAAACATTGTTTAAGCATCTTGTTTTCTGAGTGGACATTTTCAAACTTCGAAAAATTGTGTGTTGGAATTGCAGGGAGTCATAGGGATTCTCTAGTTCAGGCCGTTTAATTTCCAGATTTAATGGCCGAGGTCTGCAGAGGTCAGGGGGCTTATCCAAGGTGCCATAATTAGTCAGTATCAGAATGGGGACCTGGAGCCTGTGTCCCCATGTGCCTTTGGTTGCACAGTGCTGCCCTCCGTTCCACAAGTCTGTCATAGTTAATGGGCCCTGGTACCAGCCTCAGAGGTGCTGACTGGGTGGGGGAAGGGCAGTACCCACAGGGCCCCAGACTGGAGGAGTCATGGGTGGGAAGGGGAGGGGAGGCTGCAGGCCCAAAGCTGACGTGGATGTCATGCCCAGCTGGTGTGGCCCTGCTGGGCTCCCTGCTGTCCGGGGCAGGTCTGGGGTGCTGAGCACTTGCTGGCAGATGGGGCCTGCTTTACCATGAAGGGGTAGTTTGGCAAATTGGGACTGAACCAAGGGGGAATGGGGTATGTGCCTAGCTGTGCCTCTAAGAGGAATTTTTTTTGGGTTACATAATTTTCCTTCATCTTTATAAAAATATACAGTTCCAGAAAGCAATCTGGGGTTTACAACTATTGTCCTTTCATTCCCCGTCCCGCTTCCTTCTCAGCACTCTGAGAGGGTTAAAGTGTGTGGCTGGTTTTGCTCTAGTAGAAAGACTCCATGTGGTTACATGTTTCTGGTGTCATGTCCCTCACTCCCTGGGCACACGTGTGACCATTAAATAGTCTCAATACCCTCAGATTTTCCATTCATGGCCCTTTCCTATCAGTGCGACCTGAATCCATCCTAGGGTCTCAGTCCCTTCCTGAGAGCCAGGTCCTCTCCGTAAGCCTCCAGGCTGTTTCCTCATAAATAGCTGATTCACTGTCAACCTGAGTTAAGGTGATTGAGGCGTCCACCTTGGGCCCCAAACTTAGTGACTACTGTTTTTGTAGAATCGCTAAAATTCCACTTGAGCCTTCTCCTCAGATCCTACAAACAATGCGGACAGTGGAGCCCCCTCTTAGGTCCTGCTCAAGCTGGGTGGGGGCACCTGCCCTCCCAGAGACAGCCCCCCAGCCTCAGCCCTGGTGCCCACACATAGCAGACCCCCAGTGTGCATTCTCTTTGATGTGGAAGTTTAGCACTGACCCCACTTTCCCTGAGCTGAGCATCTTACATGCGTGACCACACTCAAGTTTTCATTGCTCCTGTTCTGAAACCACGGGTTCTGCCTCTAGAAGTCTTCTGTTTCTTGAAAGTTCTGCTTTCTTGGCAACTAGAGGTTGCTGTGCAGCCTTATTGCCATCAGAGCAAGAAGAGAAATTGGCAGTGTTTGTAAACGCAACAAGGTCAGTGGACGAGCTGCTCTGGCTGGAGGCCACCCGTGGTGAGAGCACCAGGGGCGTGGGTCTCTCCACAGCAGCCCCCCGTTGGCAGCACATGCAAGCCGCCTCCTGGCTTACAGTCTCTTCCTCCATGTTCCCTCTGGCTCATCAGATAGTAGTGCACATCTGACCATCAGGGCCTTTGACCCCAGAGAATTTGTTCTGAGCGCACTGTGCCCTCACCCATGTGTGCTCTCATCTGCAGAGATGCACCAGTGCCGCAGCGACGAGTACAACTGCAGCTCGGGCATGTGCATTCGTGCCTCTTGGGTGTGTGACGGGGACAACGACTGCAGGGACTGGTCTGACGAAGCCAACTGTACTGGTGAGTATCTCCTGGACTCCCTTCACAGCATTCGTCTGTGCGTGTGCTGTTAGCATCACCGCCGCACATGCGCGCGGAATCATAGAAGTGCTAAGAAGGGGACCCTAGAAATCCACTAGCTCAGTGCTTCTCAAAGCACTGGTCTACGGTAAGCTTGTGCCAAGATCTAAATCCACACCCTGCTTCCTTCACTGAGAGGGTCTTGCTTTGAAAAAATGTTAACTGAACTACATAGTTGATTTATATTGTTGACTCAGGCTTCTTTTTTTGGGACCAATAACAAACAGTTTACAGGCTGGCCCCTGCTCTTGGTACCATACGCTGAGTGTCACTGAACGACCTCATGTTTTGAATAGAGCTTCAGGAGGCTCCCCGCAAAAGGGAAAACTTAAACTGTGCTTGTACCTGTTTGATGTAAAATTTCATTAAAAATAAAATTGGAAAAAACATGAGATTATTCGAGGAAGGCTAGGTGGTATAAGCTAGAAGTAACTTTCTAGCTCTTTCGTTGGGTGATAGGTTCACTCATGTTCATTACATTGTTTTTTATGACTTATTGAGTGAATGCATGAGTGGATGAATGAATGCCACGTGCATTATGGTGGAGTGGGGGAGAACAGGAAGTTGGGGAAGCTGTCAAGGAGTAAGAAAAAAATTTCACCACCTGAGGAGTAAATTTCCTCCACTAGGAGTTGTCATTGGGGTTGTGCCTTAAATCCCTTCATTTCGGGGGGTAAATGTCTTGTTTAACATTTTATGGTGAGGGCAGGTCTGCTTCAACAGTAGGATAATCCAGGCCTTGTTTCGCAGTTCATCATTAATGCATCAGTGTCGTTCATCCGGCATGGATTGTTACTCTTGTGAAATGGTGGAGCGACTTTTAAGTCCTGTGTCTTACTCTTCCTTGCCCCCATAGGACCCCAACAGTTTTTATTACTGCTGAGCATCTGGAGCGCAAAAGTACGTCTACTTATGTGTAAGAATAGATAAAAAGAAGATCTGTTATCATGTGCCAGACTGCAACATAAATGCGTTCCTCTGATTTCAGAAGGCACCTCTTGTTCACGCCTTTGTGCTCTCCCTGTGCCTAGCACCTGGTCAGGTCCGTGTTCAGAGAACTGTTGTTGACTGGGTGATTTTACATAGCTGCTTCTCTCCATCATCTTAGTTTAGACATGACCTTGCATGACCCTGACAAGTAAATGATCTCGTCAAGTGCCCTATGTATCACAGGAGATCTGTGTGGTTACCACATTTCCTTCCCTGTAAACTCCCCTCATGTCCTTTCTGGTGCAGCCTCAGTACCTGTGCCTCTGTTCTGGGAGGTCTGTAAGAAAACGCCTCTGTCCATATTCAGGCCTGGCCTGAAGGAGGAGGGAGACCCAGGCTGCCGTCCTCCCAGGGAGCAGTACATGGACGCTGCTTGAAGCTTTGGATCTGGATGGATAATTGGTTAATGAATGAGACGGGTGCACTTGGGCATTTTAGTTTGTGAATGGCAGGACGATTGAACATCTTGTTAGCACGACTACACTACTCAAACTCGTGTTTCAGCCGCATGAGCCAGTGCTCCAGAATGAATTAACAGCTCATCTCTATGGGTGGGCTTGTCACAGACTCCTGGTTTTCTCTAACTGGAGAAAATGTAGCCGTGCTCCCATCTCAACTGCAGCTTTGTTCTAGTGGCTGTTCTTCCGAACCTTTTTTCTCTCTCTCTTTTATTTTTAATTAGTTTCAGGTGTACAAAGCAACATAGTGATGATTCTTCTCCATCATCTCAAAATAGTCGGAGGTCAGATGTGAGCTCATTAAGATGTGTGGCGTGTCACTTCCTTTTTCTTTT
>PVKE010022907.1:0-25147 GCA_004027555.1 Craseonycteris thonglongyai
CTGGATGGCAGCAAAGGTTCTGGCCCCCCATGCAGGAGACCCCTGGTTCAGGTCCTGCCCTGTGCAGCCCCACATCTACCGGTGTGCAATGAAACCATGTCACAGCTAATGATGTACTACTAGGGAGACTGCTCACTGCTCTGGGCCCTTCTCTCTCTCTCTCTCTCTCTCTCTCTCTCTCTCTCTCTCTCTCTCTCTCCCTCTCTTCATCTGTCTCTCTCTCCCTCCCCCCACCCCCACACCTTCTCTCAAAACAGTAAAATAAAATCTTTAAAAAATAAATAAATAAAATTGAGAGTAGCTAATTTCTTAACTACTTAATCAAATCTATATAGGCAGAATGGGATGTGTCATTTAAAATAAATCTCACATTTACATTAAGTGTATGAAATAATGACAGTGGTATAAATACTGGCTCAAGATTCAAACTAAGTTTTAATTTAATGAGCCTGGATACTTATTGCTCAAATATATTCAGATTTCAAAATGCACACTTTATACACTGAAAAGGCTAGCAGTTTTCTTATAAGACACGCTAGTATTTCATCAATCACATTTTTTAAAGAATTATTTCATTGGTTTTGACAGAGACAGTGAGAGACAGAGAGAAGGAGGTGGGCCCAGAGCAGTATTCATAGTTGTATATCATCAGTCTTTTCAACACAGTTTCATTACACATAGGTGAGTGGAAGCTGTGCAGGGCGGGAACTGAGCCGGGGGCCTCCCACATGGGAGGCATGCTCCCTGGAGCCAGGATCCAAACTGGAGGGCGAGAACTGAACTGGGGGCTCCCCGTATGGAAAGCACGCCTCAGTTCAGCACATGGGTCCACACAGGCCAGGGACAGGATTAGATTCTCGGTCCCCAGGGCTGCAAGGCGGGCACTTAACCCACTGAGCCATCCCAGCCTCCCCATCAATCACATTTTTAATACCGCTGTTTGCATTGACACATGCTCTTCTAGTAAGGTATAATTGCACATCTATTCATTTGAAATATGCATCCAAAGGCTTTAAAAGAATCATAAGAGAACAATACCTGTTATGTGGATATGACAGCATCTATTGCATCACCCAACATTTAAAAATTAAATAAACACTGATTTATTCCTTAATCCAACATAAAATAACATACCCATGATTTTGTTTTTCCAAGGAAATAAATATTTTTCTTAAAATTGCTTCAAATCCATTCTGAGTTTAACAGAGAGGCCCAAGAAACAAATGTCATTTTTATATGCTTATTAGTATTTTATATATATTTAAAAATAGCCAGCTATAGTAATGACAGCTAAAAGGTATTTCCCTGTTTATTTTACATAGTGCATTGTCAGTAGTAATAAACACCACTTAAATGTAAATTTTTTTTTGTTTAGATAAGCCTTATGGGGTTTGAAGGTTTATCGGAAGTTTCTCTAAACCAATTTCTTCATGTAAATTTGACTGCAGATTTCACAAACTCAGCTCTTCTTTTGCTTTATCTGTGATTTGTTTGTTTCAGGTTATACTAAAACAAGGTTTCTTCCCTGTGGCATACACAGATTTAAAGAAGAAAAAATAACACTAATAGAAAAACTTAAAATATATATTATGATCCTAATTCACGTCTTTTTTATGTTGTTACATAAAAAAGTAAAAAAATAAAATATTGGTTAGAGTCATGCCACAATGTGTGCATATACCATTTTTCTTTCTTTTTCTTATTATTTCTATTTTTGTCGATTTACGAAAATTAATTTTTTATTTTTTATTTTTAGGACCCGTTCTCATTGCTCAGATAAAAATTAGAGGGGTCAAAAAGTTATTAACTATATCTATGGAGGCAAAGGGGTGGCGTAATGATTTTGATAGAACCCTAACATAGACAAATCATTTCCAAGCTAGAGAGAACTGGACAGATGTAAGATCATCTGAATTACAATTTTAAAAAAGTAAGATAAATTGTGGTCTTGGTGACAGAAAAGCAGGAATGAGAATCTAGGATAAGAACATAGAGATGCAAAGCAATGGTGGAGAAAGAAACACAGAAATATATTAACATAATTTACATTCAGAGAATGCAATTGCCAAAATACAGTATACAGGGCAATAAATGGTGCTATTTCATTGGGAAATACAGTATACTCAATTAAACATTTTATTCAGAAAATACAGTACCCTCAAATAAAACTCGGTATTTGAAAGGTTGAAAAGAAATCCCCAAGGAAAGGAATTATGAAATTACAATTTTTTATGTAATACCTTGGATCAAAATGAAAGAGAACCAGGCATGGTAGGTAGGTGATGTTATCCTAAAACTGGGGCACAGCCCAGATGAACATCTGTTGGACCATGGATGAATTCCTGCCAGATATTAGCGATTGGAATGAGTATTGTGGGCACCAAACTGACTTCAGTCTATGCAAATGAGAATATATTTGTCAAATATACAACAGAACAAAGTATAAAACCAAACAAGGGTTATGTAGCTATTTATTATCAATTGGTCAAAAGTTTGTGGGTAAGAAGGAGAAATTAGAAAGTTAAATATAAAGTTCACAAAATAAGATTGCAAGTCAAAGAGAATTGGACCTCTTTAGTGAACATTCGCAGAAATGACTTATCTCTAAATATGGTAACAGGGAAAACCGGGATGGCTCAGAGGGTTAAATGCTTGCTTTGTAGCCCCAGGAACCAAGGATCAAATCATGGCCTGTGCAGACCCATATGCTGAACTGGGGTGTGCTTCTCATACAGGAGGCCCCAGTTCGGTTCTTGCCCCCTGTTCTGGCCCCTGGCTCTAGGGAGTGTGCCTCCCATGCAGGAGGCCCCTAACCCAGTTGCCACTCTGTGCAGCCACCGGCCCACCTGTGTGGAATGAGAAGACCATGTTGAAGACTGATGATGTACAACTATGGACATTGCTCTGGGCCCTCCCCTTTCTTTCTGTCTCTCTGTCTCTGTCTCTCTTTGTCTCTGTCAAAAAAAACAACAATGAAATAAATATGGTAACTTACAAAAACATAAGTATTTAGAAAACCATTTGTAATCAAGATTAACGAGAAGATATGGCTATTTAAAACAAGCAAACATCAAAAGGTGAGAACAGGTAAAATTTAAAAAACACCAAAATAAATGTAAAAACAAGAGAAAAATAAAGTTAAAAATGACTACAGAAATTAAAAATTAGAAAAATAAATTAACATTCTCAGCTACTGTAAAAAAAAACACCAAAATTGACTTTTAGAAAATCATCTTAGCACAGTTAAAAAAAAATTAGAAATTCTCTCAGACTTAGTTAAATTAAGCTGATTGGTTGGGTTGGGTAAATCTTGATGTCTAGAACTGGCAATAAAGACCATTTCTGAAGAAAGAATTATTAGGTACAGTTGCCAGGTATAATGGTTACTCATCCTGAGCAGAATGAACAGAAATTAAATCACAGAAAATACTGGTTGATTCCAGATCAATTACTATGTGAATCTTGGGGGAAGCAGAAATGCTTAGTGATAATATTAACAAAGGGATTATTGAAGAGAGAGAAAATACAGACATTAAAGCTTTAGTTTAGTCAATTAAAATAGTAATCAATAAAATATAGAATAGAATATATAAATATTAAAAGATAGATAAGATGAACTGATATATTTTTGAAAATATTGCAATGAATGTCAAGGTATGGAATACTAACATACAGAGTAAAATCATCATATCATTTACAAATAAAAGGTATTATTTCTATCCAACAGTTGAAAAACTAAACTTTCTTTTTACTTCATTATCTTTATGTTATCCAGCACCAAAAACAAAAGGATTCAGTGTGTTTTATAAATGTGAAAAGGTTAGTGGAAATCATATTGATCAATATTCATAAAAACATTTTTTCTCAAGGTCAAATGGTAACCTCAGGATATGCAAAGTAAGTAACAGCCAGCAGTTTTTATTTCTAGAACAGATATTTAGTTTACCACAACTCTGGGACTATTTCATTTTCTAATGGTGACATTGCAATTTTAGCTACAATAATCACATAGCAATGACAGATGCTCATATAGGCCTATTCTTCCTCAAATGACTTATTTAAAGTCTTGAAATGTGTATACAGATGCACACAGTACAAGAACTGTCACCATCCTATCTGCTTTCAGAAATTCATGGGAAAAACTGACATGTTAATTTATGTTGCAAATGAATGAAGAAAAACATTTCAAATAGCACAGAGAGGCAATAATCTATTAAAATCAAGTAGAAGAAGAAAATTAAAAGGTGCCATCAGCTCAGCTATTTATTTATTCAAAGACAGTGTCTAAATGAGCCAGAACTGACACCAGAGGCATTTAGCTACATATTTTAATGTCATATCAAATTTACTGGTGTTCTCAGTGTATAAACAATATATTTGCATCATATTAGTGACAAATGTCATGCTAATACCATAGCAAAATGACTACAAGGGGATTTCATAATTTATTTACAGAATGTGTTTCTAGGTACAAGAACTCACTTAGAATTTTCAAAAAACCAGAGAATTACAAGAACTTTACATCTTTGGCTAAAAAAAGTTTTCTTTCATTGCACGTATAGTATTTATTTTACTTAGTGGTAACAGATTCTTAATGACTTTCCTGTGTTTTGTAGAGTCAACCATTTTTATAAGCTTCTTTTCAGCATTTCTGGATAAGAACTGTTGGCTTCTGAACCTATTTTTCTGAAACTCATGTATTAATGTCCCCAAACTAACCTTAAATTGTTAATGGTTTCTCCTTACTGAAGTCTTCTTTCAAGAAAAGTCAGGGTACCAGAAATACTCTAATACTTCCCATCTGTATACTTGGGACAGTTATCTTTCCTACTTAAATAAATCTGTTCTTTCTTCTGACCTTGCCAAACTTCTCCTTATGTATCTGGGCCACTGAAACCCGTGCACCATGAAACTGCATGTTCTTGTTCCATGAGAAATGTTTTGCAACAATTGTCTTCTGTAAGAAACTGTTCTCCAAATCTTTAAAAGGTACATGTCCTTTGATGCTACACAAGCACACACAGGACTAATCTATTTTAGAATATTTTATGTGATATTAAAAAGCGTTAAGTTGTTTCAAGGTAAATAGGTTTAAAATAAGTTTTTACCTTTATAGACAATTAAAGCAAACATTCAGATGGCTGACTTCACCGATAGCAATAGCAGTCCAGCGGTATCTGACAGTACAAGTCTACAGGGAAATATATCTATTAAGCTCATGTTAAATGCCTCTCTTATGTGAGAATAAGTCTGGAAATATGAGAGCGAAGAACAACCATGCATTTCTTTTGAAATTTACTTCAAAGTTAAACTAGACTCCAAGAAAATTTCCTACGCCTATCTTTGCAAAAAGAGTCATTAATGGTACGTGTAGAAAATAATCTATGTTCTCTCTTTTTTCTCCCTATAAGTCATTTGCATTTTTAAAATCTTTGTATTTCAACAGTGAATTTGTTCACTGCCTTCAATTAAAGCTACTCCTGAAGTCTGAGAAACAATGTGTTTCAAATATCACAGCTCCCAATAAACAAATTTTTCCACTCAAAAACACTGCCACTTTCTACAAGAGCTAGATGAGCACAGGTTACAGTAGTTCCCCTTTGCCTCTTTTAACCAAGTGTCAGCCCACTGCTAATTTTAGGCAAAAGATCATATTGCCCTACACTGCCCCTTGGCCTTTACAAGGGCCATCTAACAGCCCCCTAACTGTAAACATTGCAAGACTGGCTGGGGTATTGTTAGGTCCTTCACGTCGGAGAGACCTCTAAGGTTGTTTTCAAATTAGAGCTCTGAAAACCATTACTGGAGTCTGGTTTTGTGAAGTCAAAGGAGAAGCTGCCTTATTTTATATGTTTCCCCAAAGACCTTTCTTTTATACCTTTGCATCATAAAAAAAAAAAAAAAAAGTCACACCAGATCTGTTCTGAGGCGCTTTCCTGTCTCAGTTTACGTAGAGTACAGCTAACAACTTTCTAGCGGAGGGCAAGATAGGACACATAATACTTTTTAGCTTACCCCTTGATCACTGGTAGTTTGGCCTATTACAGAAGAGATTTGTACGAACAAGGACTAAGATCCTTGAGATTCAGAGTTTAGAGAAACTTTCACTCATGAAGTCATCACCACTAAAACAAAATCCAAAGTTAACAGAAATGAGCTACACTGTTTTTAACATCAAATTCAAGAATGTCATCTTTTGCAACATAAAAAAAAAAAAAAAATTATTTTGGACTCCTCCACACACATACAAGTGATAGAGGTTTTCAAGATTTTTTTTTTTCCTTAGAGACACAGAAAGGGGATTATATCACATAAAATAGGGTACCTTTCTACAAATCTTCTTTAAACATCTTTTCCCCCAAATTCTCATTCTCTCATGCTGCTGTCTCATCTCTCTTTTCTAACCATTTTTCTCTGACCCACGGGTGACATGAAGAAACTGTTCCTGTTATGCTGGTCAGCACAGCAAGTAAAGGGTTTTCTTCACACTCAGTTGTTCTGCATTCTAGCAGGGCAAGAGGCTTGTAAAAATGGTACAATTGGGTATTTCATGCTTTCATCGTCAATAAAGAAACAGACATCTACTAAAAACGAATGTAATTTGCAGGTAGTCTGTATGATAGTATACCTCTTCACACTTCATAAACGAAAATTAACAGTTAACGAAAAAATAGCACTTTGCTTTTGACTGTTAGAAATGCACTCTGAACATATTACACAAACATACATGAAGTCTTGTGTGACCAGTAACTAAACATAGTAAATGTTACCCAAACATCTCATGCTGTTGGTCTTGTTAAATAACTTTCCTTCCAAACAGAGAATATAATTACAGAAAATATTATTTAAAAAAATACCCTAAGAGATTGCACACTAATTTTTTTAAACTCTAAAACTATGTTTCCTACTTTCCCAAGTCTGCAACAAATATTATTATAAATTTACTTTACCACAGAGGAAGTCCAATGAAGTCTGTTGTATTGTTTTTATTTTTAAATGGGTAAAAGAAAGAAATTCTGATCAGTTAATATCAGAGACGGAAAAAAATCTCAACTTAAAACAAAAGAAAGAAAAACTCCCAAATCAAATCCAACACTAGAAAAAGCTATTTTTCTTTTGTCCTCTTTTCTTGTATACCTGTGTCCTCTGAAACAGATTGGCAAGCCACATTCTACAAGTTGAATCTTGCCACCATCTACTTTTGTAAATAAAGTTTTATGGGCACACAGCAATGCCACCATTATATAACAATAGCTACTTCAGGGTTGGTGACATTAGAGACTCTATGGGCTGCAAAATCTAAAATATTTATTATCTTACCCTTTACATAAAAAATTTGCCAAACTCTGCTCTATCACATCTCATTAATAAAATAATGGATATTAAATATATTTACTACAAGAATTTTTTCTTTTTATTTTTTCTCATGAATTTTATCTACTGCATAGAAATAGTACACCACAAAGTCCTTCAAAATTCAATAGATGAACTTATATGCATTAAAATTCTATTTGAAACTAAGTGACAACACTTTATCCATTTAAGACAATTCTCTTTTATTCAGTGTTGTGAATTAGCAGCACTGAAGAGAGGACTTCGAGTGCTAACTAAAATCTCGTAATTCAAAGGTAAACTAACAAGAGCGGTGTGTGGATTTTTAAAATTGTTATGAACTTAACTGTACCAAGAATGCTCTTCACATCACAATTAACTGAATTCATGTGGTTAAAAGTTAATCCATTTTGCAAATAGCTTCCAAGTATTATGATTGAGAATACAGTTTTCTCTAAAAAGTCAATTCAAACTAGATACTTATCTTTTTCAGTATAAAATTCTCCACATAGTTTCTGGTTTTTATATTGTAGCTTATCTCAACAAAACCACTGTCTTATATAGGGTGGACTGCCACAACAAAGTACCTGAGACTCGCTGGCTTAAACAACAGGAATTTATTTTTTTCACAGTTCTGGAGATAGAAGTCTGAAATCAAGGTGTTGATGGTGTTGGGCCTTCTGAGATCCAGGAGAGAAGGATCTATCTACTCCAGGCCTCTCTACTTGGCTTGTAGCTGGTTATTTATCCTTGTATCTTTTGCATCCTCCTCCTTCTGTGTTTATATCCAAATTTCCTCTTCTAATAAGGACACCAGTCGTACTGAATTAGAGCCCACCATAATGACCTCATTTTAATTTAATCATCTCTTTAAAAAGCCTCTCCACAAACATGGTTATATTCTGCGTTACTAAGGATTAGAACCTCAACATATGAATTTTTGGAGGAGACATAATTCAGCCTATAACAAGCATAAGTGCTAAATATTATGGGTATAATGAGCTTCAAATAAAAGGTGCACCTGCATATCCTTACATTATAAGCCCAATAATAAAAACATTAAATATTACAGTTGAAAGCTCTAAAACTTATCTTGCTATTATCTCACAGTGTCATAAGTTTCATAATAAGAATAAGTATATATAAATACATAAGTATATAATAAGAATTATTATATATTTCTATTCTTTTTTCAGAATTGCTGATTTTGACTAGCCTAACCAGATGTACTGTTTTAAATGGGACAGAAAACAATGATACTGTCCTTTTTCAAATGGTAGTTCTGGTCAGTCTAATTTTTACATATTCTAGGGTATAAAACTCTCACATAATCTTTGCTTTGTTAAAGGATCCCACTTATCCTCAATTCACTAAACTTCTTAGAGAAGCACTGTCTTTTGCACTTAAAAAAATAAAAGAGATAAAATTAATCTAGTTTTATTAAGGTTTTTTTAGAGTAATTATTTTCCAGGAATAACATATTATATAAAATTCCTATCAAAGATTATATAAAATTAGGGGTGTTACGCAGATTCTTAATAAATTAATGTAAATTTTCTATTACGTTCTCTGATGCCGAACTGGATGAAATCAGAAGTTTTTACCTCATGAAGAGTATCCAAAAATTGTTATTTTTTGCTATCTACTTGATGAATTACTATTTAAGAAAAATAGCAGTTCTAAACATGTGAAGCTATAACCTAAAAAAAAGTCAGTATTTTAATCACTTCTTGAGAGTTTTTCCGGTTAAGTCAAGAAACATAGTTACAAGTAATACCATTTTCAGTTTTTGTTATTGTTTAGTTGCATTTTGTTTTAATTATTTTCTCTACGTGTCAGCTTCCTTGGGGCTTTAAGGAGACTTTCACAATTTACTTTGGGTAATAAAGATTTCTTGGGAGCATTCACTAAATATTTACAGGAAGTCATTTCATCAGTCACACTAGCTCTTCTAACACGCAGTTGTGCAGCTGGCTTCACAGGAGAACTGGACAAGTCACTTGAGTGAAACAACAACTTGAGCTCCAGTGGCCTGTTTTCTTGCCCTCACTGGCGAATAAATGGTTATGGACCAGTGGCCTACTGTCTGGTCTGGAGCACCCACTATGGGCACACGTGATGTGCTGAGGTTCCAGATATCCCTCACACTTGGCGAATTGGTAACCTCTTCTCACATGGATGTTCTCTCTGTCAATCAGCTTTGGTGAGAGTTGCAGCATTCTTTTCACCTGCCTCATGATCTACAGTGTGGGTGGTTTAAGAAGGAGTTTGTTTGGGCCATTTTCTTACAGGGTAGCCACGTGTGGCATCTCTTGGGTTTTGTGAGGTCTTCTGTCAGCCTTCTGAATATACTCAGAAACAGGAGCTGCCCAGGAATGTAGCAATGCAATACAATGCACTGTAGTGCACACTAAGCAAGAGTAACATGTTTCAGAAGTAAGAAAAGAGGCCCTCGGTATAATTTTCTAGTGATTCTGTTCTCACTTCTTGGTATGATCAGGTAATGCATACGTGTTTTAGGATAGCAGAAAACAATTATACATAAAACATAAATTGTATTCTGCTAAAAACAAAAAAGTAGACGTTCAACCTTTTGCTTCTAATAGATTCAAAGAATTAACTAAGAAAATGAATACAAATGCTAAGTTGTTATTTTCCATATAAAAGACTTAGTTGAGAGCTTCAGGAAATTTGCTTGTAAAATTAAATTGAATGAACAATGTAAATAAACTGCAAATTCTATTAAAGATCATAAATAAAACATGGTATGGTTGCAGTTTGTCAGTTTGAATGGAGTCAGAAATTGAAGTCCAGAAAGAGTGATGATTTGAAGTAGGCTTATTTAACATTTATATTTATTCCAAGCACTTGTTGCTAACCAAGAGACTGGCCCAATGTTGTCAGATGTTCTACCTGTGCAAGAAAACCAGTATATAAAGATTTTTGCATGATCTTCAAATTTTGTGTATTGGAAACTAATTTTAAGAAATGCTTTGACAATCAACATTATATGAACCAAGTAGAATGGGATTCTAGGCTATGGGCTTGCTTATGGACCACTAATTTCTCATTCTGGTAACATAAATGGTCTTGTTCGAGGGGGAAAGCCGGGACGGCTCAGCGGGTTGAGCGCTCGCTTTGAGGCCACGAGGACCGAGGATCGAATCCCGGCTCCGGCCCAGGCGGACCCACATGCTGAACTGGGGAGTTCCCACAGTTCGGTTCTCTGGCTGTCTCTCTCTCTATCTGTCAAAAGTAAAATAGAAATAAATATGCACTGAAGATAAAATAATTACTCTCTAAAAAAAAAAAAAAATGGTCTTGTTCGATAACCAAGGCCTGAAAGTATGAACATATGTTATGGTTGTGGTTCCTCAACCACAACCACAGTATTTGGCAATGGTGTGCTGTGGAAAGAGCCCTGGACTGAGACTCAGAAAACCATCCCTTCTGTACCAGCTCTGTCACCACCAGCTGTGGGACGTTGGCCAGGCCACTCCCCACTCTGACCTTGACTTCCTTATCTCTAAGGATAGACTAGATGATTCAGTTCTAAAACTTTATTACTAACACTTAAATAAACTATGCTGAAATGAACCTGGGCTTAAAAGAAAGAAAGAGAGAGAGAGAGAGGAGAAAGAGAGAAAGAGAGAAAGAAAGAAAAGAGAAAAGGAGAATGAGAGGGCAGTAAATCATCACTCTGTTCATACTCCACATTCAAAATCAGCCTAGATAATTTTTAAAGATTTATTGTTTTTTTGTTTTTTTCTGACAGAGAGAGAGAGATACAGAGACAGAGACAGAGAGAAGGGGGAGGGCCCAGAACAGTCTCCATAGTTGCACATCATCAGTTTTTCCACATAGTTTCATTACACAGGTGGGCAGGGCTGCACAGGGCAGGAACTGGGCCGGGGTCTCACCCCGGTGAGAACTGAACTGGGGGAACTCCCCAGCCCAGCATATGGGTCCGCATGGGCTGGGGCCGGGATTTGATCCTTGGTCCCCGGGGCTGCAAAGTGAGCACTTAACCTACTGAGCCATCCCAGCTTCCCCTGCCTAGATAATTTTTTTATTGTTTTTGACGAAGAGAGACAGAGACAGAGAGAAACAGAGAGAAGAGGGAGGACACAGAGCAGTCTTCATAGTTGTACGTCATTAGTTTTCCATACAGTTTCACTCCATAGGCTTCACTGGGCTGTGCAGGGCAGGAACCAGGTGGGGGGCCTCCTGTATGGGAGATATGAACCCATGAGCTGGGGGCCTCCTACATGGGAAGCTCACCCAGGTGAGACCCAAACTGGGGGCACACCCCAATTCAGTATATGGATTGCATGAGTCAGGCCCAGGATAGGACCCTTGGACCCTGGTGCCGCAAGACGAGCACTCAACCCACTGAGCCATTCCGGCTCTCCACAGCCTAGATGACTTTACAGTGGAAAATGGCATCCTCTTCCTCACAGAGGATGGACATCAAAAGTTACGTTGACCAACTTTCAAAACTATGTGCCAAGAATATTAAAGCTGCAAAGGAGCAGGGGAGGGAAAGGTGGGTAACGCTGGGGAGTGGCAACAATAACAGTTAAGGCTTTGTAGGGAATCCGTCATCTCTGTGTCACTTGCTAGCCCCTGATTCCTCAAGTGCCTAATTTAACCAAAAAGCCCAAGTATAAAGAAGAGTAAGACTTTTAGTACTTACCAAGTACTCTGATCCTACCATCACTATCAAACATAACTACATTTAAAGGCACTCTGTGCTGTTTCTATATTATCTCTTTATATCATAGTACTTCCCTAACCAAGAAAAGAATGCCATGTTTTTAATTCTTACACTCAATCTTGATTTCAATAGGCAAGGTGGAAAAAAGTATTGCATTTGAAGTGGGATCTTCAAAAACTAGATCCTCAAACTTCTTGTCACATATGTATGAGGACAAGCGTTAACTAAACATGTTGCTGATCATTTCACAAGATGTACAAATATTGAATCATTACAGAGTACAGAATACAGCTCTATTTCCATTCCTCTCAAAATTATACTTGGAGTTGGGGCTAAGTGATTTTTTTTCCCCTCAAGAACGGAGTTGAATTACATAAAGCAGTCCATATCCTAGGAGAGTATAGGGACAGTACACATGGCTCAAAATCTCTCTTCTCTCCCAAAGAAAAATGAAATAAACTAGGGTGGTGATGATTGACATGAGATTATAAAATGTGTAGACACAAAGAGGACAAGGCATGAAAGAAAAGCAAAGGGAGTAGACGAAGTAGACGAGATGAAGGGCTCTGTTGAAACCCTCTTTAAGAAAGAATTGAATTTCCCAAATCACCTCTCCTTACTTGGTTGGAAATTCATTCACCCTTCAGTCTATACTGGAATTGATCACTTGCTTAGCAATATGTGAAGCAAGGCTATCTTGGTCTTGAACAGCCCGAAATGTCTATAAAAGGAAATTATATATATATATATATATATATATATATATATATATATATATGTATTAGCTATGACTGTCTTGGGTCCCAGCTGAGCATTATAGCAACTTAAGCATCAAGCATCATTGAGAAGGCAAAGGAACCAGAGAAAGATGAAAGACAAACTTTCACTTGGTGCTTCCCGTGGTTCTGATAAACTTCCATTGTTTTGATAAATAGTTTTCTCAATACTTTCATCTGAATAACATTTGCATAGGGAAGAGGCATCATATGAAATAAAATTTAATCAAAATAACTTTGTTAGGCACAATCTATACATTTTAAATCAAACAAAATATAAATCACAACTGCTAGGTGCTTGCATGCCTCTGAGTAGGTGTAAAAGCAAGAGTCAGGATGAAGGGATTAGTAACAGGAGCATTGAAAAAACATATTAACTAAAATAGAAATGACGTATGAATGTGACATATTATAAATAGGAAGAGTAAATATATATTTTGCTACACACTGAGCATATCAGGCCTATTATTAGGCTGTATTTAACTGCACCCTCTTCTGTTGTTATTTTTCAGGCACAGCAATTCTTTGAAATCCTGTTTGATGTGCTGGCCTATAACATTTGACCACACTTAGAGCACAAGTATAAAATCAATTTTCTCTCCTCTCATTTATCTCTGTACTGATGTTAGTTGGCTCTCTAATGGATTGACTTATCTGGAGAGGTAGTTATTTTACTTCAGAGTGGCATTTTAGAAGCCTTAAATGGGCTGAGGAGATGGCATGTGACCTTTAGGAATATTTTAGTTCTACATTTCTTTGAAAAAGAGCTTTTTAACCCTGTGTATGTTATTACCTTACTGATGCCTCCTTTGTTCCTCTTTGTAGTCACTTTATTGTAAGAAAGTTTGGTTTTCTTTATGTCAAAACAGAGTTCAAAATTCTATTTAATCTGTAAAATTTGATACTTATGTCTTGTTGAAAGGGATAATCTCACAATTAAGCGATGTGCATTATGATCCAGTTTTCTGGTTATAGTTTCTTTAAGCACGATAGCATGTTCTTAAGCTTGCTTATAACTTTTTAAATTGATATATGCAATATTAAATAATCTACAAGAAAAAGAAATAATTTTTTAAATGTCGTATTGCAACTAATCATTAAACATCATATTTAAAATAACAAGATTTTTTTATTGTTTGGGAGAAGGTGAGAGAGAGACAGATAGACAGACAAACAGAGAAGGGAGGAGGGCCCAGAGCAGTCTCCATCATTGTACATCACTAGTTGTTACATGGTGTCATTTTACACAGATGGATGTGGGGCCACCTGGGGCGGGAATCCAACCTGAAGCCTCCCACATGGGAGATAGGAACCTTCACCACTGAGTCATCTTGGGGTTACCAGTTGTGCCACAGTTCAGCATACGGGTTTGCATGGGGCAGGGCTGGGAATCAAACCCCGTGCCTCACAATTGCGAGGTAAGCATTCAACCGCTGAGCTATCCTTGCACCCCCTAAAGTAACAGGATTTTTAACTTTCACCATACTTAAATTTTTTCATGTACTTTTACCTCTTATATCATTTATATTTTATTTCTTAAGTAAATAACTATTTAATTTTAGTTTCAGTTGAATATTATTTACAAAATCTTAAGATTTAATGAGTTGCTCTATTTTACTTATCTAATTTTAGAAATACTGAGATACTAAATACTCATTTTAGCATTCTTTTGAATTTTCTTCCATAATTATACTTTATATCTGTTTTTTTAAGTCATTATATAAAATATTTTTTAAATCTCTTCTAGCACATATAATCTCTGAAAATTGTTATCTTTAGTACATATAACTACACTTCTTAAATCCCACTCTAATACCTCAAAAGGTGACTTTGAATAGAACAAGCTTCTCCATATGGGAGAGAGGGTCTTGGTATTAAAATTTAGAATTAGACAACATATATTTTAGTTTGCTCATTATGAATTATAATCATTTACTTTCTTTTTCAAAATATAAATAATTCATAATGACAAAGATCATGAGGAAGGCAATTTGAAAGACAAGTAGCAGAAAATATTCAATCAGAACAACAAAAATAATAATAATAATAAAGAATAAAAAAACATGAGAATAGTGGCCTGTACTGAAACTCAATTTCTCTAGCTATTCTCCAGTAAGTAAATTAATCATACAATAAAACAACCTTCACCTACAAAAAAAGAAAAAGAGAAAAAAAAGAAAAATCAAGCAAACAAAAAAACATGGGGGTAGTTTAAGGGACCTCTGAGACAACATCAAGCATAACAACATTCACACCATAGGACTACTAGAAAGAGAAGAGAGAGAGCAGGGGATTGAGAACCTTTTTGAAAAAATAATGACTGAAAATATCCTTAACCCAGTGAAGAAAATAGATATACAAGTCCAGAAAGCATAGAGAGTCCCAAACAAGATGAACCCAAAGAGGCCCAAACTATGACACATCATAATTAAAGTGGTAAAGTTTAAAAAACAGAGTGTCTTAAAAGCAGCAAGAGAAGTACTGTTAGTTACTTATGAGGAAACTCCCATAAGACGGTCAGCTGATTTCTCAACAGAAACTTTGCAGGCCAGAAGGGACTGGCACAAAATACTCAAAGTGATGAAAAGCAAGGACCTAAAAACAATACTACTCTACCCAACAAGACTATCACTTAAAATTGAAGAAAAGATAAAGAGCTTCCCAGAAAATAAAAAGTTAAAGTTGCTAGAAATCTACAAAACCCAATAGTAGAGAATTCCTCCCCTATATTAAGCTTTGGATTGTAACACTAAACATGTTCATTGTATCAACATAATCTCCCCACTTCTTGTTTACTGTTTTTTTTTCTCTCTTCCTTTCACACACACACACAGACACACACACACACACTCACACACACACACACACACACACACAATCAAATGAATCATAAATGTACTTATTGGATACCACCTTTGAACTCCTTAGGAATTAAAGCAATGGTTCACAATTTGAATTTAGATTTTGATGCAATAATATGAACTTTAAAGCCAAGTCGGATTGTTAAGGCCCCAAGGCAATACATTTTTACAGATGAGCACAATTTTAGGTGCCCTAACTAGTCTTATAATATATCCGGTGACATTTTCTATTTACTACTCCTAAAGAAATTTTTGTAGTAGATAAGATTTACAATATTGTCTATGTCTATGTAATAATAAACCTCCCAAAATACGTTTTTTAAAATTTATTTTATTGTTTTTGACAGACAGAGGCAGAGACAGAGAGAAGTGGGAGGGCCCAGTGCAGTATACATAGATGTCTATCACCAGTTTCCAACATGGTTTTGTTCCACACACAGGTGGTGGGGCAGCACAGGGTGGGAGGCACACCCCTCCGAGCCAGGGGCTGAACCAGGGGGCAAAAACCATACTGGGGGCCTCTCACATCGGAGGCACACCCCAGTTCAGCATACAGGTCTGCACGGGCCAGGGCCAGGATTTGATCATCAGTTGCTGGGGCTGCAAAGCGACCGCTTAAACTGCTAAGCCATCCCAGCTTCCCCCATATACTATTTTCAATAGCACAACAAAGTACATTAACATGTGCTACTCTCTTTAATAAAGGAGACCATATGGCAGAACTATCAAATGTGATACTGTCAGCACATTTGATTCTGAATTTTATAAACTTCTGTAGTTGCAGTGTGCTCTATTTCTAAATAACAACTGCAATCCAGTCTTGTATTATAGCTAAATGGAAATTGTCACAAAATAAGTTCTTTCTTTAAAACATCCCCAGAATGAAGAATTACAAGAGTTAATGTACTCAATGAATCATTATGCCCCAACCTCCTTCAACACAAAGGAAATCACTTATTGGTGTATTTGTAAAAATTTAAACACAGAGGAATAAATAAATGTACATGATACACATTATTCTAAACATAATCAAATAATTTTGTTTCTAAAGTAGCAAACAGAGGTGTCTATCAATCAGTTCAAATACATTGTATTTTACACAACCTCAGTGACGAATAAAGCATAAGTTAGAACTTGTATAATTTAATGTGCTCTCCACTGAGAACTTTCTGGGAACTGCTGCCACCTGTTGGTCATAGGTTTCAAGACGCAAGATAAAGACCAGCTGCTAGATTCTGTGTATACATTAGGGAATTACTAGGGCCATTTGCATGTATTAATATTTATGCATATAACTTTTATCACTTGAAACCTACTCATACTTTATTAACATATTTAGGATGTTAGTAACTATGTTAGTTAGTTAGTTGTCATACAATTTAACTTATAAAAAGTTGCTCCATAATGATTAGGATTTTGGAACAGTCAAACCTTGCTTGTGATTAGCTAATTTCAAAAAGCAGACATGTAAGAGGTGGTTTAATGGGTCACAAAATATTTCTATAACAGATATTTAATAATGGTTTTTGCAAAGCTGATTCTGTTAACCTACCTGCACAATGACAATAACACTGTTTCAATGCAGGAACTTGTCAAACTAACAACTTCACCGTGGAAAGAGATATAAAGGTGTAAACAAATTAAAAACACCAGAGTCAACTTTATTTCTAAACAAGAGTGTGGATCTACATGTTACCATAAGTAAAGACCCTTCATATGTAAATAACAGAATACAAATTCTAGTAGGTTACTGAGAAAATGACAAGATGCTGAATAGAAACATTTATAAGAAATGTATAAAGAGAGAGACTAAATGTCAAATATCCTCTTGGATATGTTTCCATATCTGAACAAAATTAGCTATGATAAATTTACTCAAGTTTAAGAAAGCTCAACTGCAAAATGGTATCAATGATTACAACAATGCTGCTTTTAAGGTTATACAATTATTTATCCAATAAGTATTTTTAAGCAAATACTGTATGTTCTAGGTAGGTGTTCTGTTAGGTACTAGAGTCTCTCTTAAGGCATCAAATATTAAAAGGAAAACTTTATTATTAAGAACAATATACTTATGCAAATACTACTCCATTTTAATTACTGATGATTTAGATAAAACTACTTTGATTTAATCTGTAAAATCAGTATCAATAGAAAGAACTCTGAAAGCATAGGGTCCTGTGAGTTGTTTCACTGAGCTAAAGGCTACAGTAAGGAGTGGGAAGAAGTTTCAAGGATTAACACTGTCCAGAGAGGCAGGTTGGTGAATAATGTGAAAAAAATATCACAGACCCAGCTTTTAACAATGACAAACACTTATAAGCTGAGTAAACTTGTTTAGGTCTTTTAACATTTCAAGGACTATTTTCTCTTCACTGAATGTTAATATTTTTAAGTTCTTTCAACTACAATAACCCTGTATTCTAAACAAGTCTTCACAGTAACTTTACATCCTAAAAATACCAGGATCATTAATTTTGTAATACTCTCAATAAATGTAACACCCTCCCTTTAATGCCTACATCAATGTAGAGCTAGTGATTCTGTATATTTGTATGGCTGTCATTTTGGAAGGCATTACCTCCATGCTACTTATATTGCTGTATTTTTTCATGTACCTAATATTCTAATATTTAGCATCAGATACTGGAAAATAAAGGTAAGTAAGAAATGGTCCTTGTCTTCAAATAAGTGACAATCTACTATAGAGATCAAACATAGAAACAGATAATATTGGTCAGTAAGAGGAGCAGTTGTAAGAAATAACATAAGAACTACCTAGGGGAAGCCGAGATGGCTCAGTGGGTTGGGCGCTCACTTTGCAGCACCAGGGACCGAAGATCGAATCCCGGGCCCGGCCTGTGCGGACCCATATGCTGAACTGGGGAGTGCTCCCAGTTCAGTTCTCATTGGGGTGAGACCCCGGCCCAGTTTCTGCCCTGTGCAGCCCTGCCCACCTGTGGAATGAAACTGTGTGGAAAACCCGATGATGTGCAACTATGGAAACTGTTCTGGGCCCTCCCCCTCCTCTCTGTCTCTGTCTCTGTACCTCTCTCTCTCTCTGTCAAAAATAATAAAAATAAATCTTTAAAGAAAAAAGAACTACCTAGCCCAGTCTTATAGTGAGTGAGGAAGAGGGCATTATAAAGTGAGGAATCACCCAATATGAGTTTTGAAGAATGTGTTAAAAGATAAGTAGGAGTGTACAGAGAAATAAATGATGTAGAAAAATTTATTATATAAGCAGAAGCAATGAAAAGAATAAACACAAAACATAATTAAGAACAAAAAAGAGAAATTTTTAGTAATATCACAGAAAAAACATGAGGGTGGGCTGAGAAATTTTGCTACTGTCATATTTTTGTTGCATTACACATATCTAGATATAAATGGTTCTGTGTAGTCACATGGTATCTCCCTACCATCGTTCTTGACCTTGCTCATACCAGATGCTTACGTTTTTTCAGCCAGTATACATCGACATGGAAGTGTTAAAGCATTCAATTCAAATGTCTATTATTGAACTAACAGCAGAAAAATCCCTCCAGTTGAAATTCATAGATGAAGGCAAGCCATTTATGGTGATCAGTGTGTGGATGTGAGTTCAGTAAGATGCTAGGTAAGGTGGTTCAAAGATGGAGAGGTGGGGCGAGCAGATTTGAGTGACAAACCACAAAGTGGAAGGCCGTTGAGTGCAAGTGATCAGCTTCATCAGGATCATGTTGAAGAACTGATCCACGGAAAACATCGCATCCAACAAAAAGAAATTGCTGGTAAATTAGGAACGTCTAAGGAGAGAGTACGATGCATTATTGATATCTTGGATTCTGCACAGTTTGTGCCAAGTGGGCACCCGCATGCTGTCTGATGAAATGAAAGCTGAAAGAGTTCACGTTTCTCAGGCACTCCTGAAACATTTTGTAAAAGAAGATGAGGACTTCTTAAAGAAGACATTACACAAAAACTTGGATCCATCATTATGAAAGGCAGTCCATGGAATGCTGCCATAAAGGATCACAACAGCCAAAAGAATTCAAAACTCAGGCTTCAGCTAGGAAGGCCATGTTGATAGTTTTAGGTTTTTTTGTTCTGAATACTTTTCCATGTCGACGTGCATTAGGTAAAAAATGTAAGCACCTGTGTGTGCAAGGTCAAGAATGATGGAGGAAAGATGTCATATGACAACACAGAATCAGTTATATCCAGATTATGTCTAACATAACAGAAAATATTACAGTGGAGGCAAAATTTATCAGTCTTCCCTCATATACAGTTATAATGCATTTTGGACTGAAGTAAACATGATTGGAAGAAGATAATCGATATCTAGGTATCACTTTATAATTGATATTCCTTTAATAAAAAACTAAAATAAATAAAAAAGAAACAAATATTCAAATGCATAATAGAAGTATAAGTCCCTGAAAAAAAGAATTAAATCTTTGATAAACGCCCCCCCCAAAAAAGTTGATACACAATGATTAACATCAAGACATATAGTATTACAATTAGTGGACACCAAGAATATTCACTGTAAAGGACTATAAGGTGCTATATCTCATATCCCATTATTCTAACAATGAAGCATTATATGTGATGGCATTAGTTACCTTTGGGTGTCCTGTTCTGATCTAAAGGTCTTCATCTGCATATAAGGGCACTAAGTAATCCAAGCCTATTTACTTCCCAAAGGTTCCACCACCAGATACTGTTATATTGGGAGTTAGCAACATATAAATTTTGGAGAGACATAAATATTCAGCTCAAAAGACATAGACTTCTCATACTCAATACTGTCTGTAACCAAGAAACTCACTTCAGTGTAAAGGAAATAAGGCAATGAGTTGAAGTCTGTAGGATTAGTGGTCTTACTATATAGACTGTTACCCAGTAGAATAAATAAATGTTGCAATGGCCTATTGACAACTGACTATCATATGAGCTGAAAGACAACAACTTTTAAGCATGTACTTTTGTCCTGCAGAATGGAATATATATATAATCTATACCAGCAACCAGAATATAATAATATGTTTCCATAAATGAAATTCATGGATCCAGAAGGAATTGAGAGCAGTGCAAACATACTCCACATACCTAGTGGCTCTCTCTCCCTGATCATTGCTGCTATTTGTTTGGTATTATTTTTCCAGGTGTAGGAATGAGAAAGTCTCTCCTCTCTTCCCAGTATTCTTCAACTACCTGCTTTCATCTCATTTCTGGTCCCTCTTATACATATATACAGTCATTTCCCTGAGTTAACACCCATGCTATTGGGACAGTTAATCTAATCGTGTTCTAGCACCAGGTAAATACTGTGTCCCAAACACTTCTGTTACTAAGTGACCATTTCTATTCTGTATAATGTCCCATGCCACAATCAGAGCTAAGACGTGCGGCTGGAGGTTCTGGAACTCTACCTCTGCTACCAGCTATAATTAGAGAGAAAGAAAGAATAACAGAAAACTCCTAAATCTAGCTTCCCCAGACCTGCTCTTAGCCTCAAGACCTCAAATTAGTTACTTGCCTCTTTGATTCTCATTTTTGCCTCAGCTCTCTAAATATTTCTCTGAAGTATGAGACCATGTTACATGAAAACTAAGGTCAGGAGAGTCTAAACAATTGGTCTGTGAAAAGATAATGAACAAGTATCAATAGGAGAGTAGGTCTTCAAACAATTATGTATTTTACCATTGATAACTAAACAAGGTATGTGAGGCTGACTTTGAAAAATAACCTTCAAGAGGTCAATGCCGCAAATGTAGATCTTCATAGAGTAGGTTTTCTAAGCACAGCTTTAAACATTGAAACTGCAACAGAAATCATTTAGACCTCCCCAAATCCAAGAACATCCAGGTCTTTAATAAGTTTACATTCTAACCAACAGTAGCCAAGTAAGAAAACAAACCAAATCAGTCATTTAACTCCTGGTAGTAAAACTGCCACAACGAAAATAAAATAGGGAAATAAAATTAGACAGCAGCTTGGATGTAACTCTAACTTAGGTAAGATAGTGACAAATGGAGACATGGGATGATGAGAGCTACACTAAGACTGTAATGTTAAGCAGCAGGCTTTTGAAAATGTAAAGAAGCCTCCCAAGCAGAGAAAACAGCAAATGCAGAGACTTCAGTGCAAAGAGACTTAGAACACAGTCATCGTGGTTGGCATTAGGGAATCTGGGAAGTGTGCAGGCAATGGATTCATAGAAGGAAGAAGGCCAGATCCTGTGGAGTTACCGAGGGAGGGTGGAGAGGGGTGAGAGGTGAACTGTATTGTACTTGCAATGAAGCCATTGGAGTGTTTGAAACAAGGAATGGGGATGGTCTGATTCAAGCTTGTAAAGATCACTATGGCTGCTCAGGGGTGAATAAGAGTAAAGAGGGGACCAGGGAGACTAGTTAGAGAGCAGGCTAAGAACACAGATGTACAGATGAAGATAATGAATAGTAATCAGATCCAAATTGTTAGAGGTAGAGTCAGTAGTACTTTCTGATGGAATAGATGTGGAATGTTTTGGGAAATGAATGATACTTGCTTGCACTATCCACATAAAATATAGTTGTAACACTTCAACCAACTTATCAAGATTGATGCTACATCTATGTAGAAGTAGTATCATATGAGGAGAAATATTTAACCATCGTGAGTGAACTTTAAGACATAATTAACTTTAAGCCTTCAGAATGCTATTCTAATTACTTAATACCAATGACATGAGTTCCAATTAAAGTCTTTTCCTTGTCTTTTGAAATACACAATAAGTTCATTTCTAGCCTTTACCACACAATCTATTCCAATACATCACAAATGTTAAGGTATTTATTTCTGTGGAAATGTTTATAAAATTACACAGCCAAAGAAGCAGTTACTTTTTATGCTAATGTTTATGTGTTTCTTCTCTTTTAGGGTTATATTTTCACTTTTGCTCTATTTTATTTGTTTGTTTACATATTTTGTTTGTTTGTTAATTCATTAAAGAAATGTTTCTTGAGAACCTCCAATGTGTCAGGGAAGGTACTAGTACTTAAGGATAAAATATGTAATATAGTACACAGGATTAGACATTCCTACATCAAGAAGTTTGTAACCTAGAAAAAGAAGGTACACACATGCATACATATACATACACACAAATAGTAATTAGGAAGCCCTAACAGCTTTTAACTTTTCCAACAACTTTCAAAAGTTGTATGTCAAAAAATTTCTACTTGGGGAAGCCGGGATGGCTCAGTGGGTTAAGCGCTCACTTTGCAGCCCTGGGGACCGAGGATCAAATCCTGGCCCCGGCCTGAGTGGACCCATATGCTGAACTGGGGAGTGCCCCCAGTTCAGTTCTCACCAGGGCGAGACCCTGGCCCAGTTCCTGCCCTGTGCAGCCCCACACCCACCTGTGGAATGAAACTATGTGGAAAAACCGATGATGTGCAACTATGCTGACTGTTCTGGGCCTTCCTCCTTCTCTCTGTCTCTGTCTCTGTATCTCTCTCTCTGTCAAAAACAATAAATAAATCTTAAAAAAAAAAATTTCTACTACCAGAACATCAAAAATATAAAAAGTATAAACTTAAAGGCTTTTGAATCATCTAATTTTTAAAAATACATATTAAACTGCTATTATATATCACAGATCATTTAAAATAAATATGTATGTCTTATTACTGGCTTTAAAACAAGTTATTTAATTAACTAGATTATACTAGAAACATTTTTGGTGACTGTCTTATAGGGTTCAAAATCATCCTTATGTGTTAAGTCAACTACGACAGAGAAAACATTCATAACTAAATGCTGATCTAAAATGCTTCGAGATGAAAAATATATTCCTTGAGCACTTAAAAAATACAAATGTCAAAACTAATTAGATTTTGCTCATTTAATGATCTTTCAAAAATAAGCTCCTTTAATGCCAATGGAAAGAATGTGACAGAAAAAAATATGTAAATGTTAGGCAATTATTAAAAGCAAAAGACATCCTTTTCTTTCTTTTTATTTAGTTGACTTAAATTTTTACATACTGCCTGCTGTACTCTATAGTTCTTGAACACAAAAGCCCAGCAGTAAAAGAGGAGATCTCAAAGTATCTAACTCAAACTTTAAAAAAAATTAAACATTCGAGGAAAAAGAAATGAAAATTAAAGCACTTCCATGCCTCCATGGTGAAAAATTTAAAGCAATAGGGGAGTTTTTAAAAAAGAACAGCTTTATATGTGCTTCCACTGATTATTATATAACTTTCTTCCAGTAGTTCCACATTTAAATTCTGAGATTAAAGTACATTAGGAGGGCAATAGTTTTGGGGAGGATAAATGCTTCACCCAGGAGATAATTCAGATAGAATACATATTTGCACTTGCAATCCCAGTCACTCCGAAAGCAGTATCATTTCCTGGCACCAAGGACACCAGAACATGTCAGAGTACATTTGGGAAGGAATTTCTCCCAGGACCTTGATAGCACAAGTGCAGACAAAATAAATATATCTGTCAGTGTGAACAAATTACCCACAAAACCTGTTCTCAGGAGCAATTTTGTACTCACTCAGACCTTTAGATATCCTGGAATTGCTTGCCACGAGTGAGAAGAAGCAAGGGGTGGCCAAAGAGTGCAGGCACTGGCTGAGAGGAAACCCCTAGACAGGCATCTTCAACATGCACGTTTCACCTGGGGTCTGCTACCTAGGTCTCTCAGTCTCCCTCCTGGGGACAGCCACTCCTCAAATCTTCCCTGAGGGCAATGTTTGTTGATCCAGCCCTGACAAAGGACTCCCTAAAATATCATCGAGCTGTTAAACACTCAAATAATTCCACTTAAAATACAAACAATAATTGGATTTTATTCAAATCCAGTTCAATGTGTATGTCAGCTTGGAATCTATCAATAGCTTACTCTTTCAGTAGCATTTCACTAGATTCTACTCATATAAGATGCTCAACTTGAAAGCTGGCACTTGTAGGTTAAAAAATGATAACATCAAAAATATACAAAGAACTTGTACAACTCAACAATTAAAAAAAAAAATTTAATTAAAAAATGGGACGATGACCTTAACAGACACTTCTCTCATGAAGATATACAAATAGCCAACAGATATATGAAAAAAATGCTCCACTTCACTGGCGATTAGGGAGATGCAAATAAAAACCACAATGAGATACCAACTCACACCTGTTAGAATGGCTATCATCAACAAGACAAGGGATAAGTGCTGGAAAGGCTGTGGAGAAAAAGGAACCCTCATACACTGCTGGTAGGAATGTAAACTGGTACAACCACTATAAAAGATGTATGGAGGTTCCTCAAAAATTATGAATGGAATTACCATGTGACCCAGCCATCCCTCTACTGGGCATCTACCCCAAAAATCTGAAAACCTTAATCTGCAAAAATGCCTGTACCAGCATGTTCATTGCAGCCCTGTTCACAGTGGCCAGAACATGGAAACAACCAAAATGCCCTTC
>PVKE010022908.1:0-25127 GCA_004027555.1 Craseonycteris thonglongyai
ATGAGTTAATCACTTAGTTCTTAGAAATGTATGGGAAGAAAGTGTGGGAGGATGAAAACAGGTACATATCCAAAAATGTGTCATTCATACTTTTGCCAGTGGTATCTTTCTAAAGTGCAATTTTGATCATGTTATTAATACTTCTTTGCTTAAAGCCCTACAATTAACAAGAAGAGAAATTTTACATGAATTTTAAGTTTGAGAGTGGAAGAAGCTTTCTAAACAATGAAAGAAATAAAGAACAATAAGTTTAACTACAAAAATGTTTACAGTTTTATACATTAAAAATAAAGGTGTTAAATTTTTAATATGTAAAGCAACCCTAAAAGTAATAATAAAATTACTAAATGCCAACATGTAAATGAGCAAATATCATGGAGATTGTGCTCTAAGTAGAAAAATGCATATAAATAACAATATTTCTCCTTTCTCAAAACAAGTTCAAGACTATTTCTACTTAGAAGAGTACAAATTAAAACTTTTTTACCTGTCAAACTAACAATGACTTAAAAAGAATAAGAGTGCAGAATATTAGTCATACTTTCTAATGGAAGACAAAAAGGATGAGCATCTATCTTTAGAATCAGAATACTGTTCTGAAAATTCAGTTCCTCATCCTCAGCATGTCATTTAACTTCTTCCACAATGCAGCCCCTGCCCGTGACTCCAGATTTTCTCATGGCTGCCTCCTTTCCAAGTTATTTTCCAGCCAAACTAGAATTTGCAGTTCTCCAAATGTGCCATGCCTTTTCACATGGTAATTTTGGGGAACACCAAATCTAGAATGTTTCCTACCTTTGTTCACCTGAAAAATTTCTATTCACTGTATAAGAACTGGTCCTCAGGGAAGCTGGGAGGGCTCAGCAGGTTAAGCATTCGCTTTGCAACCCTAGGAACCAAGGATCGAATCCTGGCCCGGCCCATGCAGGCCCATATGCTGAACAGGGGCGTGCTTTCCATGTGGGAGGCCCCCAACCCAGTTCCCACCCTGTGTGGCCCCTGCCCACCTGTGTGGAACAAAACCATGTTGAAAACTGATGACACAACTATGGAGACTGCCCTGGGCCCTCCCCCTTCTCTCTGTCTCTCTGTCTCTGTCAAAAACAATAAAATAAATCTTTAGAGAAAAAAAAAAGTGGTCCTCAACATCCCTCCTCTGTTAAAGCGTCCCAGCTGCACTCCCATCATCCTCTCTTACCACCTGAACAAAGCAACTTTCTCTTCTGCATCTTGACTGCATTTGTATTCTGCTATATTTTATACCACATTATAGTAACTTATTTACATATATCCTCTCTATTAATTAAATTACAGAGTTCTTGAGACCAGGATGGTGTTTTAATCATCTCTGTATCACAAGTTTCTGCAACTGAGATTGCTAGAAGAAATTAAGTGTTGGCTGATATGAGTTGAATTAAAAGTTTTAGGCCTCTGTTGTTTGCTTCTGTGTAGCATCAGTATACATTCAGCAAAAACATTACCTTAAACCACATAATTGCACACATACAAACACACACAAGACACACACACAGCTTCTCTCTAAATGCCTAGTTTAGCGCTTTTGTTAAACTGAAGGTTTTATATATGCAATTTCCACCAAAGTATTTGAAAACGTAAAAGCTATATTAGTTAATTACCGAGTATCCACAAAATTATACCCTCAAGGCTCACAAAATCCTAATGGCTTCATTTCTTTCACTCTGGAATGACCATCAGTGAAGCATGTTATAAAGGGACTTAATGGCTAACTAAATCGAGCTGTAATAAGAACCTGATACTTAGTGCCCCAGTGAGTTTCCCTAAGCCCTAGGACTTTCTTAAATGTCAGGGTGGCATGATCAGTTATTTTCACCCACACTTTCTTTCACTTATTTCAGAAAAGCCTATTTTGCTGTCATGAAAACATAGGGAAAAATAATGTTTGATCACAGGTTTTATTTCATGTAGGCCACAAAGGGATTCTCACAAGTCCTGATGTTGTTGTTTGATATTCAGACCGATTATTTCATTACAGCCTAAATGAGATACATTTTAAGATGTGATTGAAAAGCAGAGGTGGTACAACAATGTCTTATCTTTGGTGAACATGTCTACACTAATTCATATGCAGTCGGTGAAATGTGGTCCTACAACTCTCAGGGCTTTTAACATTTTCAACATTTTAGAGGAAAAAGACTTCCAAAAATATACTTTATGCTTTGCTGTGTTCATAAAGAGGAAATCAATTAATTAAAATTTTCTTGATGATTCAAGGTCATCAGTATGAACGTATATTGTTGTTTCGTACCTAATCCCTTAAAGCCAGTCTTTAAGCATAACCTGTCTGTGAGCATTTTAGAATTTGACCCTGAACTGATTTCACATAGATGTGCTTTTAGGCCTCTTTGTTTTCAGCTGAAACTTTATTACTACATAAGCCTCTAGCCCTCACCACTTCAAGCTTATTAAATTACAATTGCATCTTACCATATTTCTAACTCAGTCAATTTGGGAGGACGGAGGGTAGCTTAATTTCTTACTCTGGATATAAGCATCTCTGAGTTTATTTAACAAGATTTCTAGATTCTTAGGTAGGGTGGAGCAGGTCACCAGGGTCTTTCAGGATGCTAACTGAGATGCAATTAAGGCAGCAAGAGATTTATTGGAAGTTAACTCCTGGGAAAGGAGAGGAGAAAAGAATGGTCAAGGAGGGCATCAGAGTGTAATGCAAAACCTATAAATTCTTGGCCAACCCAACAGGGAGCTCTGGAGCAAACAGCACCAATTAGAGGTGTTCTGTGTTGGACAGAAATGGCTGGGCCCTAGTGGCCCAGTGAATACAGTTAAAGACTTCCTGGAAAGAGTGTAGCCTCATCTGAAATGGGTTCTGGAAGCTATTAGCTGACCACCCTCCTTGCAGCTGAAGAGAAAGTTCTTTCTTAAAGAGAGATCTAGGGAATTCTGGAATGGCTGAGCAGGTTGAATGCTCATTTTGCAGCCCCGGGGTTCGAGGATCAAGTTCCAGGCCTGGCCCATGCAGGCCCATATGCTGAACTGGACAGTGCCCCGGTTCAGTTACTACTGAGGCATGGGAGGCCCCTGGCCCAGTTTCTGCCCTGCACAGCCCCTTGCCCACCTGTGGCATTAAACTATATTAAGAAAGAATGATGTACAACTATGGAGACCGCTCTGAGCTCTCCCTCTTCTCTCTGTCTCTGTCAAAAAATAAATAAATAAAATAAAATAAATAATAAATCTTTAAAGAGAGATCCAAACAGATGTACCTTTTTGGCTGCACAAGTACATATACCATTTGAAAATATATCTCAAAAGAGATGCAAAGCCATAGGAAGGTAGGAAAAACTTACCTTTGTAAGTTTATAGTTAATGTGAGTGGGTGTAAAACGCAGAGGGATTGCTGGGAAACAGTGAATCTGATGCCTGAGGAGGAAGTGGTCAGGGAATCAGGGGGTTCTGGCTAATGAGGAGAAAAGTTCAATACTTAAATGATCAAAATCTTACGTTTCTTACCAGAAAATTTTTCTTTCTTAGAAGGACTCAATTTGGGGAAAATATACAGACAGATAAGATATCTGAAATGAAAAATAAGACCACCAAGATTATTACTTAGTAAGCTACTTATACTTGTTTTACTCTGTAATTCTGCATATTGAACATTTTAAAGTATTCATTTTTCTTTTTGTATGAAATTTAGAATATTCTTTATTTTCAGAATAGAAAGATATTTTTATTATTATCACATGAAATATATAAATTAACTTAAGAACAACGTATGTTTTTATAACACTGAATCTTAACCTGGAACAAACCTATATTTTAGAAATAGTTTAAATATTTTTTTATATAAGTTTACATATTTCTTATTAAGCTAACTACTAAACATTTTATGTTGGTATCATGTATGTACTTTTTCGATTCTTTATATCTTGTATTTGGTGGCTTTTATATGCACATGAAAACTATGTTTGTGAATATTATTTTTAGCATGTATATTATTGGATTCCCTTGTTTTAGTTTAATTATTTTGCATTTAAAGTTAGTAATTTTAACTCCTTTTCAACTTCTATATAGTTCTAGTATTTTTTCTTGTCTAATTGCATGACATAACTCCAGTACAATGTTAATAGTACTGTCACATTAATTATAATAACAAGTTATGGGTATTATCTTTTTATTATTCCTTACTTTAGCAAGAATTGCTCCATTAAGTATAATACTGGCTTTGAGACTAATTACACACACACACACACACACACACACACACACACAGTGTAAGTATCCTTCAATTCCTTTTACTCTTATTCTGAAAATTTTTCCCATCTCTTCTTTCCCCAACCAGTTTTATTGTTATCTTAAAGTTCAACTCCTAGGGAGAGCTGGGATGGCTCAGCAGGTTAAGTGCTCACTTTGAAGCCCCAGGGACTGAGGATTGAATCCTGGCCCTGGCCCATGTAGATCCATATGCTGAACTCGGGTGTGTTCCCAGTTCAGTTCTTGCCGGGGCCTATGCAGGAGGCTCTGGGCCCAGTTCCTTCCCTGTGCAGCCCCACACCCACCAGTGAAGTGAAACTATATGGAAAACTAATGCTGTCAACTATGGAGACTGCTCTGGGCCCTCCCTCTTCTCTCTGTCTCTCTTTGTCTGTCAAAGTCAATAAAATGAATCTTAAAAAAACAAACAACTCAACTTCTAACACAAGCATATTTTATTGAGTTCACAATGATTGTCTTTTATTTGTTATCCTCTCTTGGCACCTTGAGTATTTATAATTTGCGAGAGCAGTTTGCAACTACACAGTACTTTATCTCAGGTTTACTTTTGATCTTCCAAACTTGGTTTACATGAATAGAAACAAAATTATTGTTCTCTTCCTAAAACTGTGACTTGATCAAGTCACTTTGCCTCTTTCAATCTTAATTCCCTCATAAGCAAAACAAGGAGGTTGGTCTAGATCAGGTTCAACTATATAACATGGAACTTTAGGATTTTCCCACATAAATTGCAAGTCTCTAAAACTATGTAACCAAGAAAACATATCTTCTTTTTCACTTTTTAGTTCAACTGAGCAGCTATTCATCTGTCTTATTAAGTTTTTGTTTAAGATTTTTCTTTTTTTTTGAAGAATAGGTCAACACACTATAAGATATTTGGGTATTTGAAAATGATACATGACTCCCTAAGGTCCATTTCAGCTCTCCTCACATGTTCTTTTGCTATTTCTTTTGCTTTTTATTTCTCTGACATACTGCATGGTGCCTATGTGTTGTTGGCAGTATGCATCAGAATGTTGTGTCAGAAATAGAGAAAATGATTCATTAAGTGCCTTTTAAGAAAATGAGCAAATGTATTAATTGGTTTAATACCATCCTAATATTTGCAGATAATCATTAAGTTCCAGCCAGTCTTGAAGACAATAGAGACAGAACGTTGAGAATTCAGTTAAATACCTGCCCCCCCCCCCACCAGAATGATCAGTGAATCACTGCATTAAGTAACAACTATTAGACACTTAATATATTGCAGGTATTTTGTCAAATCCTAGTGATAGCAAAAACTATAGTATCCTGTCCCTTTCCTCAAAGGTTTTAAAGTTTTCTAAGAAAAAAACAAGTAAATAGATGTTTATAAGAAAAATTAGTAACTACAACATAGAATTATGACAAAAGTGCTATTGATGTTCAGCAAAAGGAATATCTGACTATGGCTTACGTAATAAGAAGGATTCCACAGATATTTATGAACTAAGTTCTGAAGAATGAACTCTGGGGAAGCCAGGGTGGCTCAGTGGGTTAAGTGCTCACTTTGCAGCGCCGGGGACCGAGGATTGAATCCCAGCCTGGGCCTGTGCGGAACCATATGGTGAACTGGGGAGTGCCCCCAGTTCAGTTCTCTGTCTCTGTCTCTGCATCTCTCTCTCTCTCTCTCTCTCTCTTCTCTGTCAAAAAATTAATAAATAAATAAAAAGTTTTAAAAAAAGAATGAACTCTGCCACATGGAGCAAATCTCAAAACACGCTGGCAGCAGAAGGGTTATGCAGAAGGCACAGAGAGAAGAAAAACTAGAGTGTACTAGGTAACAGTGATTGCGCAACTCAGTGATGGGACATAAGAAAGTAAGCTGCAAAGTCATTTTTTGATTCAGATTATGCAGTTCATTTATTCAATTATAAAGCTTTAGAGTTCCACAATTTAGGAAATAAAGTATCAACAGAAAATTGTAGGGAATAATTTAGCAGAATAGATTTGTATCCTAAAGAGAAAAGATAACATGGACGTAGAAGATGAAAGATGGGTTGGAGTAAGGAGTCCACTGAAGAAGAGAGCACTAATGAGTCTATAAGCAATGGGTCATAAGAAAAGGTGAAAATGGCCTAAAGGGATCAGATTGGAGAGAACACATCAAATTGAGTTAAAAGTATCTGGTGGATAAAAATAATGTAGTAGTACTCTAGCGGAGGGAAACATAAAAGATTATTACCTGTTCCACTCCATTATAGATGAGAAAACATTTTTTTTTTAACTCTATTACAAAACATCACTAGCAACTGCTATCTCTCTCAGGTAAATATATAGTCAGTCCATTTGTGGAAGCTAATGGATGACTTAAGGTCTGACAAGATTCTCCAGGATAAGTGATAAAGGGCAATTCCCACTGAATAGTCCACCTTAGATGAGATGACATAGGCCTTATCATTTCTACAGGCGTTTCCCATCCTAATGAAGAACTGACACAGGATTTCACCTTATCACTTGGACCATCTTGCCAGGTAGTCTAATGTGGAATCTCTGTTTTTGTTCAGTCAAAAAGCTTGAGTTAGCCATGGGAGGTTGTTAATCTTTGTACTAACTTCAAGTACAATATTAGAGTTGTAACTTGGATGCAGGATGAGGGGGTTGGGGGTTGTCAGGATGGATTGTTTTGTGAGATAGCAGATTGTTTGGAAATCATCTGCCATGACAGACCGAGCTGACTAGAATTTCAATTCTCTATTCCTGGAGTGATGATGAGAAGGACACATGTGGGAAATTAACTCTCCTGGTTTAACTGAAAATGACAACTCATTGCATAGTCAAAGCACAAACTAGTACCAAGAAGGAAGGATAAATGAGAGGTAAGTGGGAAGTTCCTAATTAATGCCAATCTACTTCAAGTAAATTTCCTTAACTCAGTGTTACTGTACATATGAAGAAAGTCAATTTATTCATTTCAATGCTTGATTTTATAATTTTGCTCTTGAAGAATGAGATAAACAACAGAATAAGTATATTACCTAGGGACCTGGATTACATGGTGAGTCAGAGCAAGGTATCAGGTAATTGAATCTAGTCAGTTTATTCAGAGCAGGATGCAAATAAGTAATTTGGACATTTTGAATGAGCTCTGCCAAGTAAAAAGCCTCATGAAAATTTTGTAAAATGCTATGCACTTTATCAGAGAGTAGAAGGTGGTTTACAATGATTTCAGACTTCTACTTGGTCATTATTCTTATTATTATAGTTTTTTAAATGTTTCCCCTGACATCCTTCCTGTGTAAATAAATATGTCCCAGGGACACTCCACTAAATGAGATGAACTAATGTAAAATATTAAATAATTCATGCTTTTGGAAGCTTCTGTGACTTTGCTCATGTTTTTATAGAAACTAAACTACTGCTGTGTTGCAGAAAAGAAGGCATCTGCATATGAAAATATCTCAAGTTATTATCTTATAAACTTAAATGTATGCTTGGAAAGAAAAAAAAAGGAATGGGGAGCATGCTAAAAGGATAGAGCATGTGCCATTTTCACCATATTATAATGGTAGAGATGATTAATGATGTAGAACAGAAAGATTTTTGTCCACCTGGCATTAGCAGAGTGAAACACTAAACAATGAGATTCTCAGTGGAGAAATATTGGCTATTTTATTGATGAATAGAGCCATCCAGAACTGAAAGCTAATGCTTAAAAGCCTGAATTCCCTGATGGTATGTATGTAGGTTACAGATTTTGTAGGGCAAAATCATATGACACTGTGAGTTAAGGATTCAAGGTTGTGCTGGAAGCTGATTTGATTGGTCAGAGATGAGGTAGGGGTACTGAATCATTTTTTCAGGTCTTGAGGACAGTTCTGAGGTCTTTTCTGGAATCCCTCAGTCTGGTCACATAAGAAAGTAGGCAGGGGTTCATTTCCACCTTAGGACTCAGGAATTAAAACATAACTTAGGTCAAGATGCTCCCTTGAGCCTGTCAGAAGTTTGGACTGTGTGACCGGTAGTCAGGTCCAGGCTACTGTCTTCTGCTGCCTGTGAGGTTGCTGATTTTTCAGGGGAATGGCTAGGTCTCTGAGGGATATAGAGAGGAGGGAATGCTGGGATGGCTCAGTGGGTTAAGCGCTCACTTTGTTTCCCCAGAGTCTAAGGATCAAATCCCAGCCCAGGCCCATGTGGACCCATGTACTGAATGGGGATGTGACCCCCAGTTTGGTTCTCACCAGGGCAGGCTTCCCATGAGGGAGGCCCTTGCCTGGCTCCTGCCCTGTGCAGCTCCCCACCCACCTGTATGGAATGAAACTGTTTTGAAAACTGATGATGTATGGCTCTGGAGACTGCTCTGGGCCCTCCCCCTTCTATCTTTCTCTCTGTGTCAAGAACAAATCTCAGAGAAAAAAAAAAAAGAAAGGAGGAATATGATCCCTCGAGCTAAGATTTAAAACTAAATTTAGTCAAAGTTATAAGGACACTCGGTTTCACTAATAGGATTTTGATTTGTTATTGTTTTGTTGTTTCATTTGGAGCTCATTTTACAGTCTTTGTTATCATTTCTATGGTTGTGAATTAGACTGGAGGTACACTAATAGATGAGGTGTCAAGTAGGATGTGGAAGGGAGAGAGGGGCTACAGAGGCAACCACGAGAATAAGGCAGAAAGAAATGAAAAAGGACCTTGGATATTTGTGTTTCTACTCTTGACCCTGTAAGGTGTGATGTGGAGCATGTTATATAACCTCTCAGGGCCACTGTATTTTATCTCTAAAATGTTTGATATTATCCTCACAAAACTGTTACAAAAATTAAATGTGATATTATTATGAGCAGGTTCAAGTGCCTGGAACAAAGGCACACAAAATTTGGAGCCTATCTGAACATACTCTTCCAGGAAAAGACCACACACTTCCAGCTTCCCCTGCCAGGGAATTCCAGATGTGCTCTCACTAGGAACAGGGAGAGAGTAAACCAATGAGGTTGTGAGTTAATTTTGAAGACAAAGTTCTTAGTCTTAAATTCTAATTCTACCACTTACCAGTAATATAATAGCTAGTTATTTAGCCTCAATTTTATCATTAATGTAATAATGTTAATGCTTAGCTTAATGGAAATTTGTAAGGATTAAATGAAATATAGGAGATTCTCCATTAACCGAAACTTAAGCAACTGGCACTGCTTAAGATTTTGCTGTTTGCTTGAAAGTGACAATTAATTGAGTTCTACTTAACAGAGAGTCTCACTTACCGTACATCTACTATTCAACATATACCAATCCCCATGAGTGACGGTTAACTGAGAGTCTACTGTAATCTGTATTAAGTAATTAGTACAGTTCTAAGCACTAAGCACAGTTCTAAATACTAACTTGGAGTATCCATTGAATAGCTCCATCGAATTTTGGCCATGAAAATTTTATCTGTATAGAAGAAAACATTGGTACTAAACTTACAGACTTGGGGTTTTGGGAGGACATTGTGATCCTGAACTCAAAGGCAAGTGAAGTAAAGGCAAAAATAAATAAATTGGACTTTACCAAACAAAAAAGCTTCTGCACAGCAAAGGAAACCATCAACAAAGCAAAGAGATAACCAACCAACTGGGAGAAAATATTTGCAAACAATGCATCTGATAAGGGGCTACTATCTAAAATATATAAAGAACTTGTACAACTCAACAACAACAACAACAAACAAGCAATCAAATTAAAAAATGGGCAGAACACCTAAACAGACACTTCACCCACAAAGATACACCAATGGCCAGCAGACATATGAAAAAATGCTCAACTTCACTAAGGAAAATTCAAATCAAAACCACAATGAGGTACCATCTCACATCTTCTAGAATGGTTATAATCAACAAAGCAAGGAACAAGTGCTGGAGAAGCTATGGAGAAAAAGGAACCCTCATATCTCTTTGCCTTGTTGATGGTTTCCTTTGCTGTGCAGAAGCTTTTTTGTTTGATAAAGTTCAATTCCTTTATTTTTGCCTTTACTTCACTTGCCTTTGAGTTCAGGATCATAATGTCCTCCCAAAACCCCAAGTCTGTAAGTTTAGTACCAATGTTTTCTTCTATACAGATAAAATTTTCATGGCCAGAATTACTCATACACTGCTGGTGGGAGTGTAAATTGGTACAACCACCATGGAAGGCAGTGTGGAGATTCCTCAGAAGATTGGGAATGGAGCTACCCTATGACCTATCAATCTCCCTTCTGGGTATCTACCCAAACAACTTGAAAATCTTAGTCCATTAAAAACTTATGTACCCCACTGTTCATTGTAGCACTGTTCATGGTGGCAAAGACATGGAATCAAAGTGCCCCTTATTGATGACTGGATAAAGAAGTTGTGGTACATTTACACAATGGAATATTACTCAGCAAAAAGAAAAGATGAAAATATGCCATTTGCAACAACATGGATGGAACTTGAGATCATTATGCTAAGAAAAATAAGCCAGGCAGAAAAAGCTAAGAACTACATGACTTCACTCATCTGTGAAATATAAAACTGAAAGCAGCAAAGAAACAAAACCTCATGGACACAGTCAATAGTTTAATGATTATCTGAGAATAAGGTGGGGAGGGAGGGGTGGAAGAGGAAGCAGGGGGAGCCAAATATATGATGATGGAGAGGGTTGTGTACCTGGAACCAAATAATTTTTACTGACCAATGTAACCCTAGTAAATTTAACAATTAAAAAAAAAAAAAAAGGAAAATTTTATCTGTAATGTGGGGACAAGCAGATAAAATGATTTTCCTCTCTAGCATAGTGTCTTGCTATGAAAAATGTAACATAACTAGAATTTTCAATTTAAATATTGCTTGATCATAGTTTCTTCCAAACGGAATTCTTGCCCATTTAGCAAATCATTCACTTGCCTTTGATCACTGTTTCAGAGAAAAGACTTAAAGCTATTAGTAGTTGCACTTTCTTAAAGATTTATTTTTATTGTTTTTGACAGAGAGAGACAGAGAGAGAGAGAGATACAGAGACAGAGAGAAGGGGGAGGGCCCAGAGCAGTCTCCATAGTTGTACATCATTGGTTTTTCCACATAGTTTCATTCCACAGGTGGGCGCGGGGCTGCACAGGGCAGGAACTGGGCCAGGGTCTCACCCCGGTGAGAACGGAACTGGGGGCACTCCCCAGTTCAGCATATGGGTCCGCACAGGCCGGGGCCAGGATTTGATCCTCGGTCCCTGGGGCTGCAAAGTGAGCGCTTAACCCACTGAGCCATCCTGGCTTGCCCAAATGATTTGTTTTTTTGCTTGTTTTTTTTGTTTTGTTTTGTTTTAATTTTTTTTTAATATATTTTTATTTATTTATTTTGACAGCGGAGAGAGAGAGAGAAAGAGAGAGAGAGAGAGATACAGAGACAGAGAGAGAACTGAACTAGGGGAGCTCCCAGCTCAGCACATGGTTCTGCACGGGCGGGGCCAGGATTCGATCCTCGGTCCCCCCGCGCTGCAAAGTGAGCGCCTAACCCACTGAGCCATCCTGGCTTCTGCACTTTCAATATTTGAAGGCATTGAAGGGTTGTCAAAGGTAATTTTTTTTTTTAATTCAAGAATAATCAACTTTTGAAAAAAAAAAACTATATTAGGTAAGTTGCATTTGTGCAACTTTTCTCCTGTGGACACACCCCAGTCAGTACTGTGTATGTTGGCTGAAACTCAAACAGAATCTATAGTCTTACTGGCTTGATGAGCCTGAAGATAGAATTTAGAACTGCCAGACTGGCTAGAAAATAAAAAGGGGAAATGAAGGAGACCACAATATTGTCTAATAAGTTCTGCCCCCATTCCTAGGCTGAAGCTTGAACTACAAATGCATGAAGGAGACATAAGCCATCCTGGATGAAGGACTACAGCTAAGGCTGAGGGAAGTGAGCCAAGGTTTCAACCACTATTTATAATAAGAGTTGCAGAATTCAGAGTTTGTTTGCAGCTGAATTTAGCTGCAAAATAAAATAAACATTATAATTTTTCATAAGATGATATCAGAATACAAAGTTTCTGATACAAAGTGCATTATATACAATATTCAGTGTATAATTAAAAAATCACTAATTATGGAGGTTAGGGGGAGGTAATAGAAAAATTGGCCCATGGCCAAAAAAATAAGTAGTCAGTGAAAATTGACCCTGATATGTTGAAATAAATAGCTGAAGAGTTTAAAGTAGACTTATAAATTTGCTCAAAACATGATTTAAAGATGAGAAATGAATGAACAAGTGGAAAATCTCAGTAAATAACTAAAAAAATTTAAAAGAATTTCAATGGAAATTTTAGAACTGAAAAGTACTGTGTCTGAAATAAAAATGTCAATGAACTTGAAGACATATCAAAAGAATTAGCCAATTTGAATAATAAAGATTAAATCTCAGAAAAAAGGCTCAGTGGCTATGGGACAAAACAAGCTGATAAAAATGTATAATTACTGGGTGGTGAATACATAATATAACATATAGATGAAGTACTATAGGATTGTACACCTGGAACCCATGTAATTTTTACTAACTAATATCACCCCTCCTAATTTTTTTTTTTTTAAGATTTTTATTTATTGTCTTTGACAGAGAGAGACACACACAGTCAGAGACAGAGAGAAGGAGGAGGGCCCAGAACAGTCTCCACAGGTGCACACCATTGGTCCCTCCACATAGTTTCACTCCACAGGTGGGCGGGGCTGCACAGGGCAGGAACCGGGCCAGGGTCCCGCCCCGGTGAGAACCGAACTGGGGGCACTCCCCAGCCCAGCACATGGGTCTGAACGGGCCGGGGCCTGGGCTGGGACTCAACCCCTGGTCCCCTGGGCCACAAAGCGAGCGCCCAACCCACCAAGCCATCCTGGCTTCCCCCAACCCCTCCAAATTTAACAATAAAAAATTATCATTGAAGTTGTAAAAGGACAAAAAGAGAAACAATAGGGCAGAAAAATATTTGAAAAAATAATGATCAAAATTTTCCCAAATATGATAGACTATCACTTATAATCCAAAATGTTTAATAAACCCCAAGCAAGTTAAAAACAAAGAAAACAATTAGCCATGGGATGGTACTTTTCTGTATCAACTTGACTGTTTGCCAGGGTGCCTAGATGAAACACTATTTCTGGGTGTGTCTGTGAGGATGTTTCTAGGTAAGATTAGCACTTGAATTGGTGGACTCAGTAAAATAAATTGCTGTCTCAAATGTAGGTGGGCTCATCCAATCTGTTGAGGGTCTGAACAGAAAAAGCAAAGAAGAATTCTCCTCTTTTCCTTCCAGACTGTCTGCTGAGCTGCTTGACGTGAGACATCAGTTTTCTCTTGTCCTTAGGTTGGGAATTAAACCATCCACTTTCCTTGATTAGTCAGCCTGGCTTTCCTAGGACTTAAGCTTGCAGACAGAAGAGCATGGGACTTCTCAGCCTCCATAATCACAATTCCTCATAATAGATCACCTTTCATATATATAATCTCCTATTGGTTGTTTCTCTGAAGAACCCTAGCTAATAAAAGCTACATCACAGATTTGATGAAAATCGACTAAAAACCAATATTAAAAGTATTAAAGTAGCCAGAAAAATAACTCTATACTTACAAGGGAAAAATAATAAAAACTATGGTTGAGGTATCATAAAAAAATAAACAAAGGCCACAAGATATTGGAAAAACATCTTTAATTTACTGGAAAAAAGAGAAAGATAGAACTTCCAATCCATAATTCTATATTCAGCAAAATATCCCTTAGAAATAATGCCATATGGGGAAGCCGGGATGGCTCAGTGGGTTAAGCGCTCACTTTGCAGCGCTGGGGACCAGGGATCGAATCCCGGCTCCGGCCCGTGCGGAACCATGTGCTGAACTGGGAGCTCCCCCAGTTCAGTTCTCTCTCTGTCTCTGTATCTCTCTGTCTCTCTCTGTCTAAATAAATAAATTAATTAATTACTTAAAAAAAAAAAGAAATAATGCCATAATAAAAATGGTCCTTAGATAGACAAAACTCACAGAATGTATTGCTAAATAAAGTACATCAAAATGAAATGACACCAGATAGAAACATGGATCTATAGGAGTTAAAGAAGAGCAGCAGATTTGGTGGAACATTTATTAATGACAAAAGACTCAAAAGAGCAAAGGGCTTATAAGCCTGATACATAGCCTCAAAATTTGAACACAAAACTGAAAAATCTAGAGGGAAAAGTAAGTCAATCTTAATTATAGATGCAGGTTTTAACGTTCTTCTCTCAGTAACTGATAGAAATGGTAAGATTAAAAAAAAAAAGTGGGGAAGCTGGGATGGCTCAGTGGGTTAAGCGCTCACTTTGCAGCGCCGGGGACCAAGAATCGAATCCCAGCCCTGGCCCGTGCGGACCCATGTGCTGAACTGGGGAGGTTCCCCCAGTTCAGTTTTCTCTCTCTGTCTCTGTATCTCTCTGTATCTCTCTCTCTCTCTCTCTCTCTCTCTCTCTCTCTCTCTCTCTCTCTCTTTCTCTCTCTCTGTCAAAAATAATTAAAAAAAAAAGTAATTCATAGAACAAGTATATAAAAAAATTACTAGGGATATCTGAAGATGACTGGAAAAACACTATCAACCACTTTGACCCAACTGATACCTATGAAAACTTATATCCCACAAATATACAAAACAATTCTTTAAAATGCACAGAACACATTCACAAACATTAACAATATGATGCATCATAATCTAAGTTTTTCTTTAGTTTATATTATTAGTATTTGTTTTTTACATTTTATACCCCATAATCTAAGTCTTAATAAAGCTCAACAAGTGAAATATTAACAAAACGTGACCATTGTGAGGAAGAAAGTATTGGTAACAATATCTAGAAAAGCTCCAAATGGTTAGAAATAAAATAACGCAGTTCTATATCACTAGTGGGCCAAAGAAATCACAAAAGAATTTAGAAAATTCTGAAATGCGATGTATTACAATACATGTGATGCAGCTAAATCAGAGCTTAGAGAGAAATTTACAACTAGTTATCTAACCAATATTGTCTTAAGTTCAAAATAAACTTAAACCTCCAAACGTGTAGAAGTAAGAAAACAGTAAAGATAATATCAGGAATCAGTGAAATAAAAAATAAAACTAAAAAATTGACAAAACCAAAACTTTGTTCTTTGCAAAGATTAATAAAATCAATGATATCCAAGTAATAATATTACTAAATAAAGTAATAAAACAGAAATAAACTAACATCAATTTATTACACAGGTTTTAAAAAGATAGTAATAGAACATGATGAACTACTTTATAACAAATGAAATAAATATTTTTTTTTAGGATCACAACTTCCCAAGACTAATACAAGATGAAAATTTAAAACATTAATAGCCCATGTTTATTAGAAAGGTCAATTTTTGTTATCAAATACTTTCTCACAAAGAAAATTACTAGGGGAAGCTGGATGGCTCAGTGGGTTAAGTGCTCACTTTATAGCTCCGGGGCCTGAGAACCAAATCCTGGTCCCAACCCAGGTGTACCCATATGCTGAACTGGGGTGTGCCCTCAGTTCAGTTCTTGCCAGGGCCTATATGGGGAGGCTTCCGGCCCAGTTCCTGCCCTGTGCAGCCCCACGCCCACCTGTGGAGTGAAACTATATGGAAAACTAATGCTGTCAACTATGGAGACTGCTCTGGGCCCTCCCCTTTCTCTGCCTCTCTGTGTCTGTCTCTCTCTGTCAAAAAACAGTAAAAATAGATCTTTAAAAAAATAATTAATTAAAATAAAGAAAAACTACTAACCCAGATAGTTTTATTGTGAATTCTATACTATATGTCAAAAGCACATGTCAATGTTACCAGAACTCCTTTAAGAATTAGAACAGGAGAGAACACTTCTAACTTTTGAATACACCTAGTGAACAAAGACCTGCAAGTACAAAAACAAGGAGAAACCACAGAGCTGGTATACGAGTTTTCAAGATTTGATATTGGTGATGCCACAGTAGCTCAGCAGGTTGAGCACTTACTTTGCAACTGTGAGGTCCAGGGATTGAATCCAGCCCCGGCCCATACAACCCATATACTGTACTGCAGTGCAACTTGTAAGCACCAGGATGGCAGTGAAGGTTCTTGTCTTCCATGTTGAAGGCCCCCAGTTCATTACCTGCCCTGCATGGCCCCACATACACCTGTGTGGAACAAAACTATATCACAACTAATGATGTACACTATGGAGACTGCTCTGGGCCCTCCCCCCTTCTCTCTACCTCCTTCTCTGAAACAATAAAATAAATCTTAAAAACAAAAAAAATTTGATGAAATGGTTCATTTTGTGTATGGGTCAATGTTTGTTTGGTAGGTATTCAATTCAGGTGATATTTCCATCTGTATTTATATCTTTCAGATTATGTATTTATTTTTAAAAGTTTGATTTTCTGATTAACTCATTACTTACTACCATGAGACAGTTTCCCATTTACCTATGATGAAAGGGACAGAAAAGACTATCACATAATTACTGTAACACCTATAGAGTTCTACATATTAATTCTACATCAAAAGTGCTCAAATAACAATAATGGAAATGCCTATCGGTATATGTAACCCTGAAAATATTTCTTTCTCACACTTCTACATTTTCAGAACTATCTGCTATTTCTACCATGAAATGTCATTTATAACGCTCAACACAAAGGACCTTACGTAAGTCCTTTCTGCAGATGCATGTTTTCTTTGTTCAAGCCCTCACCCAGACTCTGGAAATTTCAATTTAGTGAACAATCTGTCTTCCCATTTGCAAGGACTCTCTATCCAAGGAAACAATAAAAATATTTTTAATATTGACAATAAGGCAACATTATATATAGCCCAAATATGACCAGGCCCAAATGCATAGCCTCACAGCAACTTTGGAGCATAACTCAATGGTTCTTTTCCTTCTCCAAAACAAAATATTTTCCAAAAGCAACTAGTAAGAAACAGAAAATTTACATTCAGTCTGCAAAGGGACATGAGGAGACATTTTATATAAAATACTAGATAGAAAAACCCAATAAAATTTCAACTGGATATCTTTATTTCTCCTTTATACCATCACTTCATGCATCTTACTGTCTTCTCTTTTTTCCTTTCTTTTCTCCAGATTCTACCTTTCTCTGCCCACTATTTAAAATAGCACTGTTCACTAGACATATGTAGCTACTTAAGTTAATTTAAAAATAATTATAATTTCAGTTTCTCAGGCATTCTAGCCACATTTTAAGCACTCATTAGCTATGTGTGGTCAGTGGCTACCACATTGGACAGCCCAGGTAAAGAGCATTTCCATTATTGCCAGACATTTTATTGTCCATTTTATTGGACAATATTGATCTAAAACAATTAAACTTTGGCTCTTTCAAACAAACAAACAAACAGACAGTAGAAGAGGAAGAGGAGGAGGACATTCTGGAAGGAGGAAGAATCTATGTTGCTAGCTTCCTCTGCTCCTGGTAGAATGCAGTTCAAGAGTTTCTTGTTCCAGCATCAACTTTATTGCAACTTAGTGTGTCAACTTTCTTCTTTAGGGAAAGCAAATAGAATCACAAGTAAGATAGGGAGGAAAAGTCTATACACTATATCTTCAGTGAAAGTAAGAGACAGAGAACATTAAAAACTTCAAGTTGTGTGGGCAAAAGCAAGTAAAGCCAGCAAAATCTGCCTGGAAAGCTGCAGTAGCATTACAGGAAAAATCAGAGAGGACAAAGGTGGGCTAGAGGGGGCAGAACTTAGCAATGATGCGGAAATACTAACTCCCAAAAAGGAAAGTCTCTTAGTATTCACTTTAGCCCCACTTTCCTTGAAAATTCCCACTCTTAATAATGTGTCCTGTTATTATCTTGTTAGAAAGATTTTATTTATTCAAATCTGAGTAACAACAACAGCAACCAAAAAATACCAACATTCTGCTAAGGTTTGAATTGTGTTCTCCCAAAGATACTTAGAAATCCTAACCCTTAATCACTTAGAACATGACCTTATTTGGAAATAGGGTTATTGAAGATGCAATTAGTTAAGATGAGGTCATAGTGGAATAGGGTTTACCCTTAATTCAGTATGACTTGTGTCTTTATAACAAAAAAAGAGACATGGAGGCACAGGGGAGACTATCACGTGACAATAGAGAAAAATATTGTAGTGCTGGAAGTCAAGAAATGCTAAAGATTGCTAACAAACCATTGGAAGCTAAGGATTCTTCCCTACAGGTTTCAGAAGAAACATGATCATGCTGATATTCTGTGGTACATTTTTTTTTTACGGCAGCCCTAGGAAACTAATACAATCTTTTTCAAAGTTATCATAAAAATGGGGAATAGCAACATTTTTTTAATTTTCAAAGAAAAATTCTTTAGAAAAATGGTGCCTCAAAAAGATAAGATTCCAGCATAATATTTTACCACGATTAAAGAAGCAATTACAGCCATGGAGAAAATATAAGGACTCAGGGAGGTATGACTGGATAAGAGAAACTAGATGTCTAGACATAGAGCAATAAAGTGAAACCTGATAGAATTCTGGTAGAAAATAGAAAAAGAATTATTTTAAGATTAACACTAAACTACAGGATCACAAGAGACTGACACCATACAAATAACAGTAAGAGATGTACATGAGAAACGAAATAAAAATAAACAAAAATAAAGATATAAAAAGGATTGCTGAGAATATGATACATAAAAGACAGGCAAAATATATTTAATATTCACATAATTGGGAGCCTAAAGAAAACCAAAATAATAGAAGAGAACCAATTTTTATAAAATATAACTAAAAAAAAAACTTTTTAAAATAAAAGATTACCGGGGAAGCCGGGATAGCTCAGTGGGTTAAGCACTCACTTTGCAGCGCCGGGGACCAGGGATCGAATCCCGGCCCTGGCCTGTGCGGAACCATATGCTGAACTGGGAGCTCCCCCAGTTCAGTTCTCTCTCTGTCTCTGTCTCTGTATCTCTCTCTCTCTGTCAAAAAACAATAAAAATAAATAAATAAATATTTCTTTAAAAATTAAATAAACAAACAAACAAACAAACAAATAAATAAACAAAAGATTACCTGAATCTACCTCGTAAAGAGGAAACTATAACCCAGAGAGGGCACACTGTAACACACAACAGTCAATACTAAGACAGAAAAACTGAAAGCAATCATTTAATTTTAAAGATAAGGAATTTAGGGAAATATTTGTTTGTAAAGTATAGCAAAAGGAATATAGCCAATAATATTGTAATAACTATGCATGGTGTCAGCTGAGTACCAGATTTATCAGGGTGATCCCTTCATAAGTTATATAAATGTCTAATCATGTTGTGCACTTCAAACTAATATAATGTTGTATGTTAACTGTAAAGAAAAACTAAAAATGATTGTTAAAAAAAAAAGAATTTGGGGGCAGCAAAAAGTAATATCAAGGGAAAGCTGGGATGGCTCAGCAGGTTAAGCGCTCGCTTTGAAGCCCCGGGGACGGGGGATTGAGTCCCGGCCCCGGCCCATGCGGACCCACATGCTGAACTGGGGTGTGGCCCCAGTTCAGTTCTTGCCAGTGCAGCCCCATGCCCATGTGGAGTGAAACGTATGAAAAACTAATGTCGACTATGGAGACTGCTCTGGGCCCTCCCCCTTCTCTCTGTCTCTCTCTGTCTCTGTTTCTCTCTGTCAAAAATCAATAAAATAAATCTTAAAAAAAAAAAAGTAATATTAAGATAATTTTAAGTAAAAGAAAATCAAACTGACATCAAACTTCCCCAGCAATTATCAACCAAAAGATGGTGAAAATACACTTCCAAGGCAAGAAAGGAAATGACTCAAGGAAAGAAAGTATGAACCAAGCTTTTACAACCAGCCAGACTGTCCTTCAAGTATAAAGACTATGGGTGAATATTATTTTAAAAATATATCTGCAAAAACTTAAGGAGAATTAGTTATGCAAGCCTTTCTTAAGAATACTATTAAAAGCTGAAATTTAAATAACTAATCTATGATAGAAAAGTAGCAGGAAAGAATAGTTAGTAAAATTTAATATACTAAAGGCACATCTAAAATAAAAGCAGAGTTAAAAGTGATAAAATGAAAAGAAAATGTAACATAGTTTGAAAGCATAAATAGTATTTTAGAAAATGAAGAAAATGGGGGCAAAAGATGTAAGTAGACTAAAGTCACCATTACTCTGCTTGAAATAGCTAAAAATTAAACCATAACATTTAAAGTTGGCAAAGCACAAAAATTTTTGCACAAAAATTTTAAGCATTCGCCTCTCAATTGGTTTACCCAGCTAAACACTGTTGGTTCTATGGGATGAATGATGAAGTGACTTGAAGATCGTTGTTCAGGGATTGATCTATAGATAAGTACTGAACAGAACAACTAATAAAATGATACAGTCAACATATCAGAAATGGCAGTGTATCATTTACTTAATCTCATTTAAGCATTGTCGGTCCCGAAATAACTGACTTCCTAATATTATTTTTTTCTCGCTCTTTTTCATCTCCATCTTTATTTCTCTTTTCCTCTCCTCTCTCTCCTCCTACTTACCTCCCACCTCTTCCCTCTCTCTATTTTTCTCTCTCTCAAGCCACTGAAAATTGACACTGTCTCATCAGCCTGAGGTCAGAATATTTCAAATAAAATGCACTTTGGCTGCATAAATGACTGTCTAGAAAGATAATGCCATCTTTTAAACTAGGCACGTCCAACCTGTGGCCCAGGATGGCTTTGAATGTGGTCCAACACAAACACTTAAAACAATACAAAATTTTTTTGTGATTGTTTTTAGCTCATCAGCTATTATTATTAGTGTTAGTGTATTTAATATGTGGTCCAAACAATTCTTCTTCCAATGTGGCCCAGGGAAGCCAAAAGTTTGGACACTGCGGTTCTAAGTGATCACAGCAGAAGTTGATAGAAAGAGAATATATTTGATTAGCTTGCAGAATCATAAGAACCAGGCTATGGAAGGACAAAAATCAGCACTGGGAGAAGCAGGAACTGATGAACAGCCTTTCCAGATACTACCTTTGAGGGAATGAGATCCTATTTTTGAAGTGTTTTTGATGCTGTGCTCAAAAACTGCATGGATCACATGCTACACACTAGATTGTATACAATAAGCAAAATATAGGAGGCCCAGACAAAGGAATATTAACCAGGAAAAGGAAAACAGTGAGTGACAAAAGCAGCAAATGTCCACTAGAAATATCATGATCTTTGTGCCTACACTGGTAAGTTGGAAGAAAGTGATTATAACAATTCATTCAAATCTCAGAGAATACAGAAGCTAGCAAGTAGAGAGGAGTTGAAGAAGGTGTAAGAATTAGAGGTTGTATATGGGAGCTCTTCCTGCTCCTGTCACCATCTCTTTTCCCAAACTTCTTCATCTGGTGGAACTTATTCTGGACTCACATTCACTTTTGTTCATTCATATCTTTCTCCTTCTAGCATAGCATGACTCCTACCCAGGATTATAAAACTTTTCCAGTTGTTTCCATCTTTCTGGAACTTTGAGACAGCCCCTTAAAGAGAGTATGCCTAGTTTCTGATTTTTGCCATAGACCTATTGAATTCGTAGTAGATACCTATTGAAATCATTTCTAGTACCCCCTCTATGATACTTGTGCCCATTTAGTTGAAGCTAACATATAGATTTTAGACTTTCAGCTCAAAGCGAGTTCTGAGCTTATGAAAATTTATTCCATCTCCTTAAGTCAGGTCTGCTCCAAAGAACCACTGGCAGTTGGGAAGATACTGTCTAACTTGGAAACAGTTTGTAAAGGCCATTAGTTGGCAACAGTTTGTTTATAAGTTTCACAATTTTGTACAAAGTCTTGTTTTCTGATTTGATATTATAAAGATTCCATCTGCCTCCACTTTAGGGCAGTTTGGAAAGCACTGGAAAAATGTAGGGAGTAATCAAATCTTTTCTAGGTAGCTTTTTATTTTTGCTTTGATGCCATCTGCAATTAAAAAATAACAACACAAACAAAAACCCTGATAACAACAAACATGAGAGCCACTACATAAGCCATCTGCTACTAAAGGCCTTCAGCTATTCCTTTTCATACCTACTGCCAAGAGAGGTCCCCAAGACAATTCCAAGTTGAGGGTTCCAAATCTCAGCCTTTTAAATCGCAGCAAAGCGGTAGCAGTGGGAAGATAATAAACAGATACTTCTCATTTTTGTACATTTGAATATTTTTGTATTCATAATAAGTTCATTTTGAGATAAACATGGAGATGAAAGAAGACAGTTACGTTTTAATCACTGTAAAGCAGGAAAAAGAACTATTTTTTTTGGCATGGAAACTTTCCACTTTTAGTAAGAGAAAAAGTGAGTGAAGGCAGCATACAATGTCTGTTCCACCAGGTTCAATTAATTGTTGAAATCAAAACAAAAATAGCCTCTCATGGCTCCCATTGTTCTGCAGCTGTTGACTTTCAGAATGCTTGTTGTCTCCTTCCTTCTCACTAATCACCAGAGTTGCCCAATTTCCTTTCTTGATTTCCTGCCAGAAGTTGTGATGTGTCATAGGAAGAGAGGGCAATCCTCCCAACATTTCTTTCCAGGCCTTTTGAACACGTCCATCCTGAAACACTTGTCTTTTTCTTAAAATTCTTGAATTTCTTAACCTGTGGGCCCACTGAGGCTGTTTGTGAGTATACGTGCTTTAACCATTTGATGAGAAAGCCTAAGTGGCTTCCTGTTTTAAAGAGGTTAGAATGATGAGTCTGGAATGGAATGTGTGCACAAATCTTAGGCCTCATGCGCTTTCTTTTTGAAAAATCTCCCTTTGCTTCTTGCTGCTACAAGTATAATCTGCTTTCCGAGTTTAGCAATTACTGCAAGGGTTACAGCACTTGGATATAGAATCCCATTTAGCTTAACGTCAAACTTCTAGCAACATACCTCTCAGGACACAGAAATAAACTTCCAAGTAAAAGGAAAAGACCAATATCATAGTTGCAAAAACTCCATGTGCTAAGATTTAAACACCTTTCATACAGAAAAATTTTAAAACTTAGAGCACTGCATTAAATACTACATAAGTGTTTGTGGTTATGATCCAAACATATTAGCTGTCTTTGCATAGAAATCTAATAAATTTAGTTATGTTTCTCAAGAAAAAAAGAATGATTACCAAAAACATTTCTGAATGATGGAAAAATATAACAAAATGAGATGTTGTGAAAATCTACACCTAACATCTAGCTATTAATATCATGAGACAGAAAATTTAAAAACACACACACAATTAGTGGTTAGCCCATTTAAATTGCCAAAGGATCAGAAATACTTTACACCTTTCTTTAGAGATACCACCCTAATGATCATCATGACCCCTTAAGTCATCAAGGAACATCCAATTAGAATTAGCTTTCATCTAATCTAAGAATGTATTACAAGGTCATCTTTTAAAAGAATGTTTAAAAGGTGTGGATTTGAAGCACTAAAAAAGATTTTTATCAACTATCTTGTAAAATCTACTTAAATAGGGCAGTTCTTCCTTGTTGTATACAATGATGCTGTCAAATTGAAAGATCCCCCATCACCTTGTCTAATGCTGGCCATGGATGTGGCTTAAAGACCGATGTGTACTCCATAGTCCTTTTCTCCCCATCCTGGACAACGTCTGTCTGGCTCCCTTTAGAAAAGAGCTGTCTGATTGTTAGGAAGTGTCCAGGAAAATGCAGCTCCTTTGCTCACAGTGAGTCACCACAACTTATTTGCAACCCACCTAAATGGCATGTATGCAGACATTGGTTCCCCGCAGTCAGCCTAGGCATCATGGCTCAACCTCGTGATTCACAGGATCCTTGTTATGTCTCCTGCCCACAGGCATTAGCTACAGCTCTCTCCAGGTCACCACACATTTTTTTTCATCATCCTCAAAACCACTCGATGCCACCTCATGCATCCAGTTCTTTTACTTCTATGCCTTTGTTCCCAAAGTGGCTTCTCCCTGACAGGTGTTTCCCTCTACTCTCCCCATATAGTGACCACCCCATTTCTCCCTAGCTCAATAGTTCTCAACCTGGGCCATGTGACCCCCGGGGGAGATCTGGCAATGTCTCAAGCTATGTTTAATTGTCATAACCTGGAGAAAGGTATTACTAGCATATCGTGGACAGAGGTCAACTATGCTGCTAAGCATCTCACAATGCACACACCAGCCCCCCAACACAAAGGATTACCCAGACAATTGTACCAAGGTTGGAGGACAATGCAGGGAGATCTCACTGGTCCTCATTCTTCAAGTCTCAGATCAAATCTCACCTCCCCTGAAAACTGTCCCGCTCTATCCTTCTCACTGTATGAGCCAGGTTAGCTCTCCTATTCTACTCTGTTTTAGTCCTTGATAAGGTATTCTTTCTTTGAGGTTTTTATACTGTAGCAAAGCTGCCTTTGTGGGTTTTTTCTAATCCACTGGAAGCCCCCTTTTAATCTATATGGCCAGCCCTTGGACTAGTAGTACCTGGCTTATTGTAAATCCTTAAAAAATGTTTGAATGAAACATTTTATATGTTTGTTTATATGTTTCATTCAAAACGTGTTTGAATGAAAATGTTATAATCTGAATTAAATTTAAAAAGGAACCATTTTGTTTCAAGTGTTATGCCGTAGCTTTCCTGCTAATTCCTTGGCAGAATTAGAAACATCTTGCTGATCCTCTTGAGAATCTTTAAATATAGAGTACCGTATTTTCCGGCGTATAAGACGACCGGGCGTATAAGACGACCCCCTAATTTTACAGTTAAAACATAGGTTTAGGCCTATATTCGCTGTATAAGACTACCCCCCACTTCCGAGGCTGTAGTCTTATACAGCGAATATAGGCCTAAACCTATGTTTTAACTGTAAAATTAGGGGGTCGTCTTATACGCCCGGTTGTC
>PVKE010022909.1:0-25173 GCA_004027555.1 Craseonycteris thonglongyai
TTCCCTCTGTGACATTTCCATGTTTGTATCTTCGATTTCACTCATCCTTTCCTCTAGCTGGTCAGCCCTGTTTCCTATGCTGGTCAGTTCTTTTTTCAGCTCTCCCATGATGCCTTTCATTTGAAGGAGTTCCTTTTGTTTCTGCTCTAGCTTCTCAATTTTGTTGGTAAAGTACTCATTTTGCTCAGAAAATTTCTTGTTGAGGTCATTTAACTGTGTCTGGGTACTTTGCCAGCATTGAATGAGCTCTCTGAGTATCTTGGTTAATGCAGCCCTGAATTCTGTCTCACTTAGATTTGATTCCAAGTGTGCAAGGTCCTTTACTAAAGACTGCCCCTGATCTTCTGGAGGGGCTTTGGATTCTGAGGTGTGCATTGTGTTGGATGTGGTTCTTTTTGCTTTACGCATGAGTCTGTTTTCCCTCTGGGGGTTTGCCTATCAGATGGGTTTCTCTTTATTTTTTCTTTTGGACTCATTGTGGAAGAAGAAGATTTTGGGAGAGGGTTGGGGGAAGCAGACAGCTTCTGTGTCCTGGGGCACTTCAGGTTGCTGTCTTAGCTGTTAGATAGCAGGGTAGTAAAGGGGTGGCCAGGGGTGGGGGCATGTGAGTAGGAGCTAGGGCGGTCCTGAGACACAATAGCAGATTCCTCTTTCAGCAGGGGGGCTGGTGGTTCAGTGTGAGCGGGGCGCAGGAGCTCTGGTCTTTCCTCCTCCTGGCTGCCCCTCCTTCAATCGTATCTGTAAGGCACGCCCACAGGGCAGCACTTGGATGGGCTGGGGCTTGGCAGAGGCCCTGGTTGGCCGCGCAGTCCCGCGCACAGGCAATGACACCGCAGAGACCCGGCAGGCAGCCCAGTTGCACGCGCGGTCCGCAACGCCCCAGAGGCCCGGTGGGCAGGACGCCAAAAGCCCAGCTGCGTGCTCGCGAGCAGGCAGCAGCGCTGCAGCGGCCCGGTGGGCACGGCACCGAAAGCCGGTCCTGGGCACAGGCAGTGGTGCTGTGGTGGCCTGGCGAGCAGGGTGCCAAAAGCCCTGTAGCACACTGAGGAGCTGGCAGCAGCGCTGCGGGGCGGCCCCGTGGGCGGGGCACCAAAAGCCCGGTGCGCGCACGCAGTGATGCGCAGCGGCTTAGTGGGCGGGGCACGGGGCGCCGAAAGCCCAGTTGCATGCAGGCAGCGGCGCCGCGGAGGCCCGGTGGGTGGGGCGCCGAAAGCCCTGTGCGCAGAGGCCGTAGCTCAGGCGGCAGCCGCTCTATGCTCCCGGCTCTGTTGAGACCACCGGATTCCCTCCAAGCACGTCCAATGCAGCTATGCCCACTCAAGCCCCAGCCCTCACTCCAAGAGCCCGGTCTTCAGAAGGCGCTCCCTCACAGTCAATCTCCTCCGCCAATCAGGGGCGCTGAGCTGCCGTGGCTGGTGCCCTGCTCTCACCCTGCCTGCTGGGAAGTGCAGCCACCCTGCTCCACAGTCCCTGCTCCACTCCAGGCTCTGTGATCTGACCAGGGCACTGCGTGCTGTCCCTTGAGTTCGGATGTTAAATTGTCCACAGTCTTGTGGGGCTTCCACGCTCCCTAGGTCTCGGCTTCCAGCCCGCCCTCGATCCAGCTCCACTTTGACCGTAGTCCCCCAATCCCCCTTTGTTTTTGCCAGCCCTGGGCCGCGCTCCGAGTCTCTGTCCCCGAACCGTTGCTTCCCTTTCCCTCTCCCGCTCTCCCTTTTTTTCTCTAACCTTTGTGTGTTGTTCTGCGTTGTGTGGTTCTCTTAGTTGAGGTTTCTTCTCAGGGTTTCCCCTGTGGATTCTCCTCTGTTCCCAAGGCCCTTCCCAGGCAGTTATCAGCGTTCTCCTCTCATGCCACCATCTTGGATCCTCTCCCCGTGGCGTTTTTCATATTTAATTTATTTAATTACCTTTTTAATGCACTCCAATAGAATATTTAAACTTCAAAACAAATAATTGTGAATACCATTAAAGAAATTATTGTTTTTTTGTTTTAAAAACTTTCTGTGCCTCTTATAGACATAAAAATATTCGATACCTTTATCTCACTCGATGGCTTGACATGCGAGTCGAGCAAGTATACTCTTACTTCATAAACTTTGGCACTCAATTGCCAAAAGTTTTGCCACCCCTGGCCTAAGAGAAAGGGGAGGACCCAGAACAGTCTTCATAATTGCATATTGTTTTTCAACATGGTTTTTTCCCACACAGTTGGGCAGGAGTCACAGTGGATGGGAACTGGGAAGAAGGCCACCTGCATGGGAAGCATGCCCCCTCAAGTCAGGGGCCAAACCAGGGATGGGGGTGCTTAACCAAACTGAAGGTCCCTCAGATGGGAAACACACTCAAGTTCAGCATATGGGTCCACACAGGCAGGGCTAAGAATTGATCCTCTATTCTCAGAGCTGCAAAGTCAGTGCTTAACCCACTGAGTCATCCTGGGTTCCCCTCTACTGCATTTTTGAATGCATGACTTTTACCCTAGTTTAACAAATTTATCCTTTTGCCTGGTGGGAAATTATATATCAGAAATGTAGTGTTAGTAAATATTTAGTTGGTGGGCTTCAAAATTTGGTTCCAAAAATCAAGCCTATTATCTGGAGAAACGTTTAAACCTAGGGAAGTACTAGGCTATCTTTCTACTTGAGATTGATGGACTGGGCTCTGGAGCAATGTCATGAAAATATTTATATTAGAAAGAGAAAAATTTCCCTTCCCCCTGGAAATTTGTAGTAGAAAAAAGGAGAGAGATATAGGTGAATCAGATATTTAAGAGTATTCTCATTTCTTTTCTCTATTTCAGATTGAAATGCAGGTATCAGCTAGAATGAAGGTAACAGCACCATACTCTTCTAATAAGGAATATGACATTTTGACCACTCTCTGTTAAAGGGGTGGGAGGTGGGAGTCGAAGCTGAATGGTAGGGACAAAGCTACTTGAGAGAGAGAGAGAGAGAGAGAGAGAGAGAGAGAGTTTGAGAAGGGGAGAGATAGACACACGAGTAATTATTTCCACTTTCATGTTGGGGTGGCCACCCTGAGCTGAAAGCCAACCAGAAAGCTAAAATTAGAGGTGGACCACAGGAGTAGGAAGCTGAATGGAGGGTGGGGCAAATCCAATGCCTATTGCCTGGAAGGTCTGAGGAGAAACAAAATTTACAAAATAAAGCTGACCACTGCATTCTAAAATTTTTGCCTGAGTTTAATAACAAAAAAGTGATTTTACCAGTTGCTGATGTCAGCATGAAAGGACAGGAAGACTGCCTGTGATTAGACTGTTCATAATGTTCCAAAACATTTATTTGACTTGCCATTTTATTTAATTTCTTCTCATGCTTATTTAATTACACTTTCTGATGCTCCTTTATTTTGTTAGCCCTCACCTTTTTAAAAATCAGAAATTAAAAATAATAGATTGAAACATACACAAAATACTTAGAATTATACACCTGAAACCTATGTAAATTTTACTATTTTTATCCTAATAAATTTAACAATAAAATAATAATAATAATATAATTGGTTCTTGTAAGTTTTCCAATTAGTAAAGATAAGGATTCTAAACTGAAATTAATAGAAACTTGGGAAAAAACAGATAAGACCTTAGTCAACATTTAAAAAAATTTTGCATCCTTCAATATAATGTATTACTTACCACCTATTGTTTAGTCTTTTCTTTGAAAAAATAAAAGAAAAGGAAAAATTAAAAAAAAACAGTGTTAGCTATTACTTAGTGCAACCTAAATATTGAATTATTTTCATGTTCATGACTTATTTTTTCTGCTAACTCCTCTTTTCAAACCACTTTAATTTTTTTTTAAATTCCTTTTACAAATGACCTTTTATTATAATTGATTTATGTCTTTCCCACTTTGTATTATAATTTATTATATAATTATCTTAGGAAAAGGGATCTCAACATAACACCAATTTGTTTGACTTAGTATAAAGGCCATTTCTTAACTTAGTAATTTAAAAACTAAATATAATTTTGCAGTTTTTAAAATTTTATTTCTAATTACTGATACACTGTGTGTCAATTAATACTGGCAGTTTCTTGTAGAAAAGATAAATTTAGTAAGCCTCCCACCCTCCATTCTAAAAGAATAAGTAGTGAAAATTCTCTTTTTCATATTAATTAAATATAATCACCCTTGGTTTTTCACACTTGTCAAATACATGTTTCATAGCTGATCATTTAGTTTCCCTGTTTCTTCAATGTGACAAAGAAAAATGAGTGTTGGATTAAAGAAATCCCCTGGTAATAGAACAGCCTATTTGTTTAGCTGATTAGAAGCACAAAAAAAAACAGACAAAGAATATAGGAAGAAAAAATGGACCTTTATAACTGAAGTGAAATAAACATTGACAAAAACTACCAAAAGACTATTTTAACTCATTATGAACTAAAGAATAAGATGGTGGCAAGAGAGATAAAACGTGACTTGAAAATGTTTGGCTCACAATAGGTTAAATAAATCATTATAATTATCATCAGTTATTAAATAATTATTATACGCTAGGAACTAAGTGTGTTTCATATATTGTATACTTTAGTTTTTATAACAGTTCTATAATGTTAACCCAAATCATATAAGGTAATGAAGCCTGAGGGTGATTTGTCCAGGACATTGTTAGCATTTAGCAAACTAAGGTTGAAATCTTGGTCTAACTGTGTTAGCAGACCTTTCTTGTCAACACAGTGTTCTATTGTCCTTCAAAAGAGCAATGAGAATTGGTATGTCAGAAAAATACAAGGAGTGATAAAGAAAAAAATTACATGAAACATTAATTGATGTTCAGAAACATATTTAAATATGGTGTTGTTTATTACACATTTTAGCTGTTTACTTATATTGAAAAAATAACAGTTTTAAAGAAATAAAACATAAACATTTATTCTTTTGAAAAGCAGAAGAGATCCTGCATATCTTTTTTTTTTTTTCAGACTTATTTTATTGTATTTGACAGAGAAAGAGACAGAGACAGAGAGATAGAGAGAAGGGGAGGGAAGGCCCAGAGCATTCTACATAGTTGTACATCATTCGTTGTGACATGGTTTCATAGTAACACATGTGAATTGTTGATTTATGAGGTATTTTCAGAAAGAATAGATAATAAGAAGCAAGCAATAAATATTGAAAATGAATTAATAAATATTAAAATAATTAATTAAATAATAGAAAACACCTATGACAAAGAATGAAATGTGGTAAAAATTGCAGAGGTAAAAACAAAATGATCAAGAATGAAGTTATAATGGTAACACTCAGTTCAAAAAAGAAAATATGTTATTGCTTCAAGATTTTATTTAGAGACAGACAACAAATTTAGGTAAATTAAAGGCAAAACTAAATAAACAAACCCCATAATTTTGAAAATAACTTTCTAAAAATGAATACTTCACAAATAGCATTCAATAATTACTAATGATGATAAAAAAGACTTCCTTATAGGCACTCATATCTGAGACTTCTAATTCTTTAATTCTGGTTTAATTATTTATAAAAACATAAAGTTATTGATTTTTTAACATTAGGCAATGTATAGTGGTAGAATCGCCATATAAAATACAAGATTCTCAGTTAAATATGAATTTCAGATAACAGTGATTAATATTTTAGTATGAGCAAAAATGTGAATATATTATTTTGGACATACTTAACTGGGTATGTTATATTTCTGTTTGCTGCATATAGCAACTCTATGTAGAAGTAAGGCTACACAACATTAAGTTACAATTAAGTATATAGCCAATGCTTTACTAATAGTTAAGAACCATATTTCACTATTTTTGTTTATTATTCATATATTTCCATCTGAAAAAATGAATTGAGGTACCATGTATTGAAAGCAATATATTTGAGAATATTTAAGATCTCTCTTTACCAGAAAACCTAAAGTATATTACTAGAAAGCAAGTGCATAATATAATTTAGAGAAATACAAAATACCAGAGATCCAGGTAAAATCAGATAAGGCAAAGACAACATTGCTATGAATATTAGAACTCAATTCAAATAGACCCTCTGCCTATACACTGAGCAAGTGAGAACATCAAATGTCTGAGCAGACAATGGATTACCTAATCACCTGTGAATTTCAAAGAGTACAATGAGAAAATTGAATCACTGTATTCAAACGAAAGTTTAGATCTCTGGCAAGTGAAGCACTGGTAAGCCGAATATCTGGAGCCTAAGAAAGCATCATGAGCCACAGGAGTTAAGTCAATTAAGGCCAAATCTTGGTAGTTCCCATCTAAAACTATTCTCAGGATAATAATCATGTTTTCTCCCAAGTGAAAGAACTGGGTACAATGATTAGCTTTGACTGTAAGAAAGAGTATAGAACTCTAAAGGAAAGGTTCCATACTCTGACAATTTGAGGGTTTAATTTAATCATTTAAATTTATGAATTTAAATTTATTATCTAACTATATATAATCCATGCTGGGGTTCTTAAAAGGTTAAATGTGGAAACATAAAAATTATAACCTGATTTTCAAAGAAAATTAAAGTATATACCCAGCCAGTCATTAATTAAAAAATACTGATATTGGTACTTGCTCTATTCTGCAAAGGACTAGTGTGTTGATGAGCAAAATAAATGTGGTACCAGCTTCCATAGAGCTTATAGTTCAGCATTTACAAATTCTAATGGGTGTCATGAAGAAAAATTAGAGTGGTAATGAGTTTGAGATTACTTGAGGAACTGAGTGTGAGTGTGTGTGTGTTTGTGTATAGGTCGACAAAAGCTTGATCATATCAACATCACGTGGACCATGCTAAAGATTGCTAGACTTTATCTTAAAATAATGAAAAGTCTTTGAGGATACTGGGAAGTTTACATGGTTATATAGAGGTGAGAAGCAGAGCTGAGGGTCAAGAATTTGATAAAATATTCAGTTGTAAGTGACAAGGTATACCAAAAAAAGTGCCAAAAAAGGATTATATAATAGATTTAAATATGTGCATTTCTGACATGACTGAAGCCATTTCTCATGTTCAATTATTTTTAATGAGGAAGAATGAAGAAAATCACCCTCAATAGTCATTGAGAGGGGTGCTAATATCTAAATAGCAGTATTAGAAATTGTACATTATATTGATTTATCTGTGTGTGCATAGAAAATAACTTGCAGTATTCTAAAGTATTAGAATAAAAAATGAAAAAGTCTTTATATTTACTAAATATCTATATATTTTCTTAAACGCTTCAGAAGTACTGGTGATATGTTGGTCAGTGTGATTCTTTTCTGATACAAGATAGTGTTCACAATACATTTCTTACTAAGAAAAGAGAAACTGCAAATATTATGATTTACTTTGCTTTCAAATCACCGTGTATTTTCTAAAGGAATAAAAACAGATAAATGGTTACAATAAAAAAAAAACTATGCTAACACAGAGGGAAGAAGGAAGAGAGGTAGGAAAAGAGAGATGCAGGAAGAGATGCAACAAGGGCAACTAATGATACACTCTAATTTTTTAAATTAACAATTATTTTTTTTAATTACATTTTGCTAGTCTAAATTTTTTGTTCTATTTCTGTTTTTAATTGTATTTGGCTAACCCTTATGACTAATGTTAAATGTTTTAAATTGAAAGCATCTATCACTTGAGAACCTATCTTGGCTTTGAGGACACTTGGGACAATTGTGAGAAATTATATTTCTGATTGCAGAGAGAGGGTAAGGAGTGAGAAAAAAAATTTTTTTTTGTCAGAATTGCCTGTAGATATTTCTGCATCTAAATCAAATGATCTACTTCCAAGACCTGATTTTTATGTTAATAAGTTTGGAAAGCATGCAACTCTACAAAAAGCTATAAGAACAAATCTAGTAAAAATATACACAAGGTACATTAAATTAATTACTCTCTTCCCCAAAATGCCATAACATAGAAGAAAAAATCAAATACAATCAAATCACCAAAGATTGTTTTGTCCATTATACAAAAAGAAAAAGCTTAAATAGTAAATGAAAACCAATTACTTGTTTTTGTATGAGTTTCCCCCCATATATAATATCCTCATACCTCTCTCTGCATACTCATATACCAGGTGTTTTGCAGAACTCTTTCAGTGCTAATAATTTAATAGCTTGCCTTTCATTCTGCCAGATGCTTTTACATTATTAGCAGTTATAAAAGTGATGTTTTGGTTCTTCTCAAATGTATCTCAATTCTATTTTTGAAGGTGAATCCCCCACTTTATTGTTTTTATTACCCTCACTTTAGATATACTTTTTACAGGTATATCAACAACAGGAAAACAAAATTGAAAATGGAATTATGCAGATTCTTTAAGAGTCAGAATGGTATTTACTTAAAAAATGCATGTTGACCTTCTAAATAACATTTTTTGCTTACTTAAGTCTCTAAGTCCTTCTTATCCTAAAATATATTAGTTCAATTTTTACTTTCACATTGCCTATTCAACAAAAGTCTAAAGACATTAGCAAAACAGATTTCTGGAAATAGTTGGTGCAGATAGCAGAAGTAATTATTTAAGTACACACACAGACACACAACCATAAATGACTCTATTTTACACAGTACATGGCTGGATACTTCCTGGACAGCCCATGTGTATGGGTTGCTATTTTTTTCACTATTTAAACAGAAGCTACTGAATAATTAGCAAGTACTGAATATTATGAGACAGTGAGGAAGACAGGCTAACATTTCACATTATCTGTTGGTTAATGATATTTCCAATGATGAGAATGCTGGAGGAATGAGAGACACATGACTGCCCAGGTTCCCAAACCCTATGGCAGGTTGCCCAAAAGGCTTACTTTTGTATTACATCATCTACAACACTGAGGATATCTGAACAGCAAGAATAAAAATAAAAATTTTGCCTTCATGTTATTACACCTGTATTTTTCAAGTGTTTTAAAAGCCACTGGGAAACACTTTCAGAATAGCATTATAAGGATCTCCAAAACCTTACTCCCTTTTCAAAGCAATGATAATAATGGCAAAATTTGTCATAATCACTGTCAGTACTCTGGAAATTAACCAAAGGCTTGCAACAATCTGAGAAAATTTTATAAAAGAAAAATAGTTTTAAATAAAGCAAGTATTACAACATTTTAAATTGTTCTCTTCTCATCATCCCATATCAGGCACTATGGTACTCAAAAGAAAAGAAAACACAAAAGGAAAAGGAAAGCAAATGTATAATTAGAATAGCTGAGAAAACTAGCATCTAGGCACCATTGGAGGAGATAGAATTGGCGTGGAGCTGCACCAAAAGCCTCAGTTCCAGAGAACATTCAATATTTGACCTAAATGGCAATTCTTTTGAAATCCCATGTATTGGGGTTTATCTTAATTGGTCTGACTTAGACGTTGCTCACTGTGAATAATCTTTTTCCTAGGCATGTCTTATAAATAATCATCAGCAATTGCCTAACATCACAGATGATTGAGAAGGCAATAACAAGATGAATAAGAGGCCTAGCAAAGATTTAAAGTGGAAAATGAGAGGTCCATATGGGACTTCAAAAATCTGAGCTATATTCCATGTAATCTAGAAGGCCTTAAGCATATGCAGGGCTGTGTGCTTGGCCAGGAATGACCTGAGAAGGCTTTAATGTTTAATCAGTGGCTGACCTTCAGATTCTGCATAAGCAGGAAGTAAATAGTAAAGCAAAGATAAAAATTCCATGATGAATCATGAAGATAGGCTCCAAAACATATGAGAACCCCTTAGAAAAATATTTAAAAGACTTTGGTTTAAGAAATTTAAAGAAACATCTGTCTAATCATTAGCAGACAATAGCTGGGTAGAGACTTCAGTAGCCATACATGGCAAAGGATACAGATTTTAGAGAATGTAGGCAAGTCTCTAAAGAAGCACATAACTGCAGCAATGAAAACAGTAACAAATAGCAACAATAATAAACCTTGGTGAAGAAGAAAGAGTATATGTTTTTAAAAACTGCTAAATTTTATTTAATGTTCAGTTATGAACAAAAACATTCCAGCTATGCCAAACAAAACAAAACAAAACACACAAACATACAAACAGAAAATCAGGATCTATATACTGGGGAAAAAAACATCAGTAACAATGGTCATTGAAATGCCCAGATGTACTTACTAGGAAAAAAAAAAGACATTAAAACAAAAATTGGGTTATTGAAAAGATATATAAAATTAACAAAACTTTAATCAAAAATAATTTTGTAAAGAGTAGGATCAAATCACTAAAATTGTTAATAAGAATATAATGCAAAAAGCCAAAAAACTGTTAGAAAGCTGAATTCAGCAAAATATAAAAAGGAATGAATACCAAAACAATGTGGTTTTATTTCAAAAATAGGACACACGAGGTGGGTCCAACATACAAAAACCACTCATACTTTATCATATCAATGCTATAAAGACTAAAACCACATGACTGTTGCAGAAAAAAATCAACCACTTTTTATTAAAAACAGAAACAAAAAAAACAAAAACAAACAAAAACTTAGGAATAGAATTGAACTTTCTCAACCTGATAAAGAACATTTAAAGCACACAATTACCATCATACTTAAGTGAAAAGCTAAACACTTTATCCCTAAGATTAGGAAGAACACTCTTGTCAGTTCTCATTATTTTATTTCTTCATTCTTTTTTTTTAAGATTTATTTTTGGGGAAGCTGGGATGGCTCAGTGGATTAAGTGCTCACTTTGCAGCCCTGGAAACTGAGGATCAAATCCCAGCTCCCGCCCGGGCGGACTCACATGCTGAACTGGGGTGTGCCCCCAGTTCAGTTCTTGTAGGGGCCTATGCTGGAGGCTCCTGGCCCAGTTCCTGCCCTGGGCAGCCCCCGCCCACCCGTGGAGTGAAACTATATGGAAAACTGATGCTGTCAATTATGGAGACAGCTCTGGGCCCTCCCCCTTCTCTCTGTCTCTCTCTGTCCGTCTCTCTCTCTGTCAAAAACAATAAAAATAAATCTTAAAAAAAAAGATTTATTTTATTGTTTTTTGACAGAGACAGGGAGAGAGAGAGAGACATAAAGAAGGGGGTTGGCCCACAGTGGTCTCTATAGTTGTACATCATCAATTTTCGACATGCTTTTGTTCCAAGCAGGTTGGCAGGGGCCATGTAAGGCAGAAAACTGGTCTGGGGACCTCCTGCATGGGAGTTATGCCCCCTCATGCCAGGGGCATAACTGGAAGGGGTGAGAATCAAACTGGGGACCTTCTACCTGGGAAGCACAACCCAGTTCAGCATATGGGTTCATAGAGGCCAGGGCCAGGATTTGATCCTCCGTCCCTGTGGCTGCAAAGCAAGCACTTAATTCACTGAGCCATCCCAGATTCCCCTCCTCATCATTCTTAAGGTCCTAATTAGAGAAACTACTACAGAAAAAGAAATATAAGGCATCCTGATTGCACAGGAGGAAGTAAAACTACCTTTATTTGCAGATGATGTGATCTGATTTATAGAAAATTCAAAGGAATCTACAAAAGGCTTTTGAACATACCAAAGAATTCAGAGGATGCCTGGATAGCTCAACAGGTTAAGCTCTCGCCTTGCAAACGTGAAGTCCAGGAATCAAGTCCCAACCCTGACTTATGCAGATCCACATGCTGAACTGCGGTACACAACTGGTAACTGCAGGGATGACGATGAAGATTCTTGCCTCTCATATGGAATGCCTCCAGTTCTGTTGCACCCAGAGCAGCCCTACATCCACCTGTGCGGAATGAAACTATGTCAAAAAGCAAATGATGTACAACTATGGAGACTGCTCTGAGCCCTCCCTCTTCTCTCTGTCTCCCTCTCTCGCTTTTTCTCAAGCAATAAGGTAAATGTTAAAGAACAAGAAAAAAAAATCAGTAAGGTCGCACTACATAAGATTAGTATACAAAAATTAATTGTATTTCTCTTCATTAATACAGAGCAATTCAAATATAAAGATAAAGTTGACACAATAATTCCACTATTATAAAAAAAAATAATACAGTGATGAGGAATAAATATAACAAATGAAGTACAAGATTATATCTTGAGAATTATAAAATATCATTGAAGCAAATTGAAGAAGACCCAACAAAATGGATCTTTATGTTCATAGATTGGAAGACTTAATATAATACTCCTCAATGTGATCTAAAATTTATTGTAATGTCTCTGAATTTCCAGCAGGTCTTTTGAAAAAAAATTGACAAACTAATTCTAAAATTTATATATAAATAGAAGGGGATCAGAATAGTTCGAAGTATTTTGTAGAAGAAAGATTATTGGAAGATTCACGTTCATTTAAAACTTACTTGAAGGTACGTTAATCATGACAGTGTTGTACTGGCATAATGACGTATAAAACAATGAAGTAGATTTGAAAATTCAGAAACAAAGCCATACATCTATGGCCCACAGATTCTTAATATGTGTGCTAAGATAAGAAAAAAGTGGAAACTTGTTTAAAAACAATTGCTATGAGGCAATTTCATATCCAGAGCAAAAGAATTAATTTGGAACCATATTTTACATCATACATAAATATTAACCCTAAGTTGATTATACACTAAATCTAACAAATGAAACTATAAATTCTTACAAATATAGTAGTAAACCTTGTCACCTTGGATTGAACATTGGTTTTTATATATGGCATTAAAAGCACATGTCATAAAAGAAATTATATCATTACAATTGATAAAATTGTTTTTCTTCCAAAGATACCATCAAAAGAGTGACATCTCAAAAAATGGAAGAAGATATTTGCAAATCAGGTATACAAAAATGGGTTGGTGTCCAAAATATATAAATGATTCTTAATAATGAAAAACAACCCAATTAATAGTAAGCAAAAGATTGAATATTTCTTATAAGAATGTATAGAAATTATTTTGTACTTGAGAAGATGCTCAACATTGTCAGTCAGTAGAAAAACACACACCAAAAGTGCAACGGCATGCTTCTTCAACCCCAGTAAAATAGTTAAATTTAAAAAGAGAGAAAGCAACTGTTGAGGAGGTTGTGGAGACATTACAACGCACATATATTGCTGGTGGAGTTTTTAGCAATGCAGCGACATTGGAAAACACTTTGTTCACAAAATGGTAAACGCAGATTTACTATATGATCCAGCAATCCCAATCTTCAGTACATACCAATGAAAATTAAAAACATAAGCCCAAACTAAAATCTGTACATGATTGGCCAAACCATTAGTATTCCCAATAGCCAAAATAGTAGACACAACACAATGTCAAGGAACTGTAGAATAAATAAAGAAAATGTGGAATATTTCTACAATAGAATATTACTCAGTGCAATAAAACATAGTACCGATACATGCACAACATGAAAAAACCTTGAAAACATTATGCAAATTATAAAGGAAGCCAGTCACAAAAGGCCACATCTTTTAGGATTTCATTTAAATGAATTATCCAGAATAGACACATCCATGGAGACAGAAAGTTAATTAGTGATTTTAAGTCCTCAGTGGAGGAAGAAATAAGGAATGACTGCTAATGTATAATGGTTTTGGGGGAAAGGATGATAAAAATACACTGAAATTAAATAGTGGTAATGATTGCACAATTCTGTGAACACACAGAAAAACACTGAATCGTATACTTTCAAAGGACAAATTGTATGATATATTAATTATATTTTCATAATCTGGTTATTTTAAAATTTTACTTTAAGAAAATCATACCTCAATGATCATTTTGCTGTACAGTTTTAATATATTCAGGTGTAGATTTAAAAGAGAACGGATGATATTTACCGTAATGCATTATTTCATAGAGTGTTTAGTGTAACATATTACATTCAGTTTTGATTATAAAGGTAAATGCTATGTTGGAATTTATTATTTTTTTTAAGATTTATTTTTTATTGTTTTTGACAGAGAGAGACAGAGACAGAAAGAGACAGAGAGAAAGGGGAAAGCCCAGGGCTGTCTCCATAGTTGTAAGTCAACAGTTTTTGATGCACAGGGTGGGAACTGGGTGGGGGCCTCCTGCATGGGAGGCACACCCCTTTGAGTTGGTGGAAGAAATGGGGACTTTCCATATGAGAAGGTCACCCTGGTGAGACCAAACTGGGGCTACAGCCCAAGTCAGCATATGGGTCTGCATGGGAGAGGGCCTGGATTCGATCCTTGGACCCTGGGGCTACAAAGCAAATGCTTAATCCACTGAGCCACCCTGGCAACCTCATATGGGGGAATTTCTTTCATTTTATTTTATTTTTAAAAAAGATTTATTTTTATTGTTTTTGACAGAGAGATAGGGAGACAGAGAGAGACAGAGAGAAGGGGGAAGACTCAGAACAGTCTCCATTATTAGCTTTCTATATAGTTTCAGTCCATAAATGGGTGCCAGGCTGTGCAGGGCAATAACCAGTGGGGGCCTCCTGCACAGGAGGCATACCTCCCACAAGCCTGGAGCCTCCGGCATGGGAAGCACACCAAAGGCAAGAGACAAACCAGGGGGTTTCCCACTTAGGAAGCTCGCTCTGGTGAGAACCAAACTGGGGCCTACCCCAGTTCAGCATATGAATCCGCACAGGACGGACACAGGATTTGATCCTCAGATCCTGGGGCTGCAAAATGAACGCTCAGCCTCAGGGCCATCCCTACATTTATTATGTGGAAATTTCAATCCCCATTGATAGTTAACTATTCTATCAGGCTATGATAATCCCTTGGTTCACTGGTAAAGACTTACAAATTAGTCAACAAATAAAAAAAATTTAAACTCTTCATTCTTGAATCTAGCCATCCAAGGTCTCTTGGGTCAGAATAGAAACAGTAATAACTAGGTTGCATATTCAAGCTTCCATTTTTTTTTTCTAATTGCCTTGTGAGGAGTTGTACCACAAAATAAAACCAAACAAACAAAAAAAAACAAGAGAAAAACAACCCACTGAGAATTAACTCCTTGACATACAAATTAAATGAAATTCTATGTGAGCAAAAAATACTATTTATTTCTCAATGTAACATCTGCAAGTATAATATCCAATATTGGACTCACATAACTTATAAACTTTGATTCCAGATCTGTACGTTTGGTAGCTATAAGTTGCACTTACCCCAGCCACCTTTTGAATTTTGTCAGTGACTTTTTTAAGGAGACATCTTTGTCTAGAGTGTATAATTGTTCAAACTTATTCAAATTGTTGACTATACTTTGCACTTTTCATATTGTCTTCTTTGTATACAGTTTAATCGTGCACAAAGTGAAAAAAAGGTGATATAGCTAAGAAATTCTTTTGAGGATTATTGCTGAAAATATTGGTGTCTCTACTATTGCTTTTTCTTACCAGTATATATTTAAGATTTTACTACTTGTAACATTATGATAAAAAAATGTACACGTTCGTTTCATCACTTGTTATGGGAAACCACTCCTCATCCTTTTTTGAGTTCTGGTACTTTATCTTTTTGACTTGTGTATCTGTTTGTCTCTATGGTTATTATTTTTAAAAAATCAGGGGATGCCAGGATGGCCCATGTGGACCCATATGCTAAACTGGGGTGTGCCCCCAGTTCAGCTCTCACAGAAGTGAGCCTCCCATGTGGTTGGCCCTTGGTTCAGCTCTCACCCTGGTGTGCCTCCCATGCAGGAGGCCCCTTTCCTAGTTTCTGCTCTGTGCCAACCCGTGCCCACTGTGGAATAAAACTATCCAAAACAAATGACATACAACTATGAAGACTGTCTGGGCCCTCCCCCTTCTCTCTTTCTCTCTCTGTCAAAAACAATTAAAAAATAAATAATATTTTTAAAAATCATCAATTAGCCCATTTCAAAACAAAGAAACATAGGATTTGTTCTTAGTCTTTGTAAAACTAAAGCATTTATACCAGCAATTTGAGTAAAGATTTTATATTTGAAATATTATTTTTTCTCCCAAATTTAATTCTTCATTTCATGAATCACAATCATCACTGCTTAATATAGATACAGGTCATGCATGTTATGAACATTACATTGAATAAGGCTATCTTCACTTGAATTTGAATCTTCTATTGATAGTCAGCTGTACAATATATTCTCACTATTTTCACTCAAATAACCCTTTTGGCTTTCAGTGTCACTTTCATATAAATTCAAAACAGACATTTTAAAAGGGTTATTTCTACAGTTCACACTTTAACACTGAATATACATAATTATTTCTTGATATGATTTGCATTATAACTGCGCTCAAAGAAAATTAAATTTGTATGCATCCCAGAATTATCAATGTTTACAATGGCTTAAGAAACACATGATTTACCAAGACATCTTTATATGTCAAGGGATTAAGTTTCCTATTCCAAGAAACTAAAACATTCTAAATGTTCCATCATAGCTACAGTTAATGGTCCAGATACCTTTCATCACTTAGAGAACATATTGACTTTAAAAACTTGGAATTGTGAAAGGACAACACTGGGTAGAATTTTGAAAAACAGAATGTAGAAAGTACCAGTCCCACACTTACTTCTGTCTGTCTATAAATTTAAATACTCTTCCTTTTGGACATATTTGGAAATATTGGACAGTATCGTTTCTGTCCTTTCAGCCTCACTATTTACTCTCCCCTACGGATGAATTCTCAAGATAGTGAGACTGGAAAAGTAGATATGCTTATATATATTTTTTCTCTCTCTTTTCCACCTGTAGTGCCCTGTGGTTGGCATGTTTATCTAGTCTTCCTGTCCTCTATAAAGTAACATGTCAAAGTCATGTGCTTGGTGCTGCTTATTAGATGCAAGTCAGCAGGCAGTTCCTAATTCTATGCACTGTGAGTGCCCAAGAGCTATAGGAAGATATTCGTACTTATAGATAAATCTTCTTCAGATACAAACTCTCCCTCACGTAAGTTGTTCTAAGACCTACGTTGTAGGAATCAAGGTATTAGTAATTCAGCAAAATTACATTTGACCATGCAACTTTCTCTATTATAGAATCACCAGCAAAAACCTGAGATTTTGAACACTGTAATTTTGAATCATGAGTCTATATCTCAAATGATTTTTTAAATTAGGAAAAAGTTAGGTACTATTGTAATCCAAACACTAATTCATGGCATGAATTCTTGTACTCTCTCATCAATTTTTTTTCTCAATGTGCTATAAATACACAATTATTATGGGTTTACTTTCTAATAGTAAGGCTGAATATAACTTTAATTTGCCATCACCCCTTTTGGTCCAAGAAAAAAGGCTTGCTTGGAACTTACGGAAAAGTTAAGTTTTACTCTCTAGCTGAACATATAGAAGCATACCATCCCAGTTCCAGGTAGCAACTATTATATCACCATGAAAAGAAATAAACTTGAGTAAAGCTAAAAGTATATATAGACATAAAAGGAGATGTTAGAAACCTAGGTCCTTGAAGATGTAATTGAACCACTGACTTAACTGGCCATGAAGTTTGCCCTACTTCTAAACCTCATATCATGTGGATAATTCAGTCCTTATTTCTTAAGATCTTTAGGCTTTTTGTTGTTGTTAATTTAAGCAAACTATATCTCAAATGATTCAAATTAAGTTACCATTTGGAGGGCACTGCAAGCAACAGATTCAAAAATATGAAATTACTTAAGAGGTAGAAGTAGCTATAGTAAATGGGCCAGATGCCTTTTATCACTCAGAGAACATATTAACTTTAACAACTTGGAACTGTGAAAGGACAACTCAGGAATTGTGAACTTATTGTGAAGTTGGTTAGGCAGCTGTATTTTTGTTTGTTTGTTTGTTTGTTCATTTGTTTTCTTGATATGGGGCCATTACATCACCTTTATTTATCTGTGTAAGTGCCTTCCTAGAGTTCAGTCTGATATATTTTGTCTCCTTTTTTATTGTTAAATTTATTGGGGTGACAGCGGTTGGTAGAAAGCTGCATGTTTTACACTATTTCCAAGCCAAAAAACAACCAAGACTACGATATTTATGCAAACAGTAGAGGAATTATAGACATTTACATTTGTTCACAATTTTTTGTTGCCTTTAGCAAGTAGTGGGGATAGTTCTGTTTGATGGGGCTATCTAAAAAATGACAGAAATAAAGGGCAATATGGTAAGATAACTTTTCTGCCTATGACTTCAATACAATTTGACTTGTATTGAGATTTCTGTAACTTAAAAAAATTAGAGGAGTCGGAAAAGCTTGACTCCTTGATGGCATCTAAAATAACTGAATCAACCAACATATACTGACATTAGCTCTACTGCTAAACTTTCCAACTGCAGATAATTAGATCATTACTTGCTAGGCTTCCCTGAGATTGGGTTTCTAAATCCTCGTGTTTGTAAATATCTTAGATAATACAATGGAAGAGTATTCACTTGCACACCTGAGGTTAAACACTGGGATTAGCCTTCAAAATAATTGAAAGGTTGTCCTTTGCCATATTTGTTTTTGCATTGTCAGTAAGTCACACAATACCTAGAACATAACATTCAATAAGTGGTCATTTAAAGAATGCATCTGGTAAGAATTTTGTAAAGTATTGGAACCTTAGCTAAAATACTGAGTTTCAGTATCACTAAGACATGTTAGTTAAGATGGGGGTACACGGCAGGCTTCAGAAGCCCTTCTGAGATCCTTTCTGTCCCTTGATGATTAGATAGGAAGCTAGAAATGGGCCTAAGGCATTTAGAACTCATTAGTAGATGTAGTCAAAGTACAAGTCAAGTCAAAAGCAAGGAAATTGATGTAGTGTCTGAGATATTTGTGAGATCTTTCCCTGATCTACATATCAAGTCCTACAGCTTTGGGATGCAAGGGTAATTAATTATCTACATTTAACCTTGTTACAAAATAGCCTCTGCTGACATTGTTGAATAATTAACTCCCTTGGATTTGCTGCTAGTTGCAATAGACCAGGCCTGGGCACATTTTTTCAGGGCAAAGGCTACTTCCTATTTTCTCCACGTGTTGTGGTAAATTCGCTATTTATTTTATTGTTTAGGCAGTCACCCCACAATCACTTGGTGGTCCACTGGTGGACCATGATTGACATCTTGCATAGCCCTGCTATTGATCATATAGTACATGCTAGCAGTCTGGCATCCTATTATGCACAGTCCTGAGACACTGACACAGCCTTGGCCATCATTAGTAGTCACCATTTGTTATTGGCTTCTCCCGTGTTTTCCACTGAGGAAAACATTGCTCACACTCACAGATGTAATTGGAACCAAGATATGAAAAAGGATTCAGCAGGAAAAAATAACCCAGATATACGAGACCTGTCTTGAAGAAATCCAGGCATTGTCAATATAAGAATGGTTACATGACTGGATACTTTCCAGACAGCTCTCATAAAACAATAGGATAGAGGTCAATCATGTTCCATCAATTGGCATTGCTTTTAATAAATTGTGCAATAAAATATTCAGCAAGTCAGCCAAACACTGTCCTATGCAATAAATTTGTAGTCCCAAATTCATGAAACCAAACAAACACTAATTCTCCCTATGTTTCCTTTTCGTGTATTTAGATAAGGGTGTGTGTGTGTGTGTGTGTGTGTGTGTGTGTGTGTGCGTGTGTGCATATGTGTGTGTGTGTTGGAAAAGTGTAGAAAACTATTACAATAAAAAAGGGTATTTTTAATATGTAATTCTAAAGTGTTTTTTAATTAAAAAATTTAATTGTTAAATTTATTGGGGTGACATCGGTTGGTAAAAATTACATAGGCTCCAGGTGTATAATTATACATTATATTGTCTATATATTGCATTATGTGCTCACCACCCAGAGTCAGTTTTCTTCTGACATTATATATTTGATGCCCCCTTTCTATACTCCCTCCTACCCTCTCCACAATTACCCTCAGGTAACACCTTCTTTTGTTTTGTTTTTAAATTCAGCTGGATTATTTATTTTTCCTTTATGCTAGGAAGAGAACATTTTCAGGTCCCTTACATTAGGGATAATTCTAAAATAATTCTGACTCCTCTAATCATGAATTAAAATGTTTATCCCAACATATTAGTAAACAGTTTGAATGGTTTCATGTCAAGACTTTTCCTTTGCCTTCCTTAAGCCATATGATGCCTAAATTATATGTGAGTAAATTGTGGAAACCACATTCAGAAATGGGGTGTTATATGTTCTTTCTTCCTTCATTTCTAACTTTTCTATTTCTCTTTCATTCACTTTAATTCTGAACCCTCTAGAGTTGGGGCACAAGAACAGTGAAGATGAAAGTATGTTGTAAAGTTTTTAGTTAACATGTAGTATGAGAAGGCATCGTACTCTATGACCTTGGGTACTGTGTAAACCCCATGCTCTAATACACTCATATCATGTGTTCCCTTATGTATCTAATAAAAATTCTGTTGCTCTCAGGTGAGGTCTGTTCACCTTTCTCTATCCTAGATAGCCTTATGTTAATGCTTTATAACTTGTGATTCATACTGGGTTCATTGGCAGCAGAAACATACTGTTTGCCTCAATAAAATCTGAAAGTACAAGGTGGTAAATTCAGCTGTCCAAAATTGGTTCACCCCTCAGCAACTTGGAACTCTCTTGATTTTAGATATGAAAGATGAGAACAGATGTAGTTTTATTTCTAGAGACATATTTCAAGTTCTCTAATTGAGTCTATTCAAGAATCATTTGCTACTAGACTTATGATGAACATTGACATCTAAACATTACCCTTTTTAACATGGTGGAGGAGCTCATGGATCAACAAAAACAATGTTTTCTCTCCATGCTTCTTTCTCAGACTTTTCAAGCTCTTTTGAAGTGTGGGTGCTTTTGCTGCTGTAGAACAACTTACTTCCACAAACCTGACATGTGGAGGTTGGGTGACAGGATTTTTGTCATTAAGTTTTTACAATTCTAGCAGAGTAGTCTTAATTGGAATTCAGTGTCAACTGTTGTCAAGCCTCAGCTAAAACTGATCTTATACTTCTAAATATATCTTTCTCTTTTTCTAAGTGTATACAAGTGGATGTATTCCCAAATATGATGTTTATCTTTATTGATACATTTATACCTTTGTGTCCTTAATTAACTTCTTCACTGACAGGCACCTGATACACACATATAAAAATAAATTATCAAGATTTTCAGCCAAGGTGGAAGAATAGGGATCAGATTTACCCTCACTTTAGAAACAACAACAAAATAAAAAAATAAATAAAAAGATGTATGAAACAACAATTTCAAGTAATTGTATATCACCCAACAAAACAATGATTCCTTCACCACCACCAACCACCCACATACATATACACATACCACCATCACCAAACATACACACAATCGAGGCTACTCCCACACACACTAAGGTTGGCAGGGTCTTATAAAGGTATTTTCTCTGTTCAAAAAGATGGGCTCCTCTCCAAAGCTTTGCTAACAACACATGTCATGCCTTTTTCTTTTTTATTTAGCCTGTTCTTTTGTCAAAGTGGGAGGTAATGAGAGAAAGAAGCACAGCCCAGAAACTCATTGCCACTATTTTAGTTTTTGCTGTTCTTCAAATTTTAGCTTTGCTCACCAATCTGCCTTCTAATATTTATTTTTCATAGTCCTTTTCACAGTTTTATTTATGGCAGAGACAAATGAAAATAATGCAAATGTTAAATGACTAAGAATTGGTTAAGTAAGGCAGAGGCATTACAGTTCTATTATTGACTAATATGAAGATACTAAGCCTGGTATTTTAAAGAGTATATAACATAGTATGAGTAAAATACTAAATTACAAATCAATGCATTCTATAGTATAATCTAATATACATTAGTATAAATGCATTAATGTAAATATACAATAATATGAACTACTCATACATTAACATTTTAATGTAGCTAAGAACTGTAATTTTCTTCAATTTTTAAATTTTAGTTTCTATAGCTTTTAGTTGAGAGATAATTTACAAAAATAAAATTAAAAAGAAAATACCAGCCACTCTAAATGCACACACACATTAAAAATGGCAAGAGATTAAAAAAAAGGTAAGAAATTTTATTTATTTTTCAAATAACTCTATTCTTAAAATATAACTAGTTATTTTTTTATTTTTTATTAAATTTATTGGAGTTACTTTGATTAGTAAAATTATATAGTTCCACGTGTATAATTCTACAATATATCATCTATGTGTTGCAGTATATGCTCACTACCCAGAGTCAGTTTTCCTTCCATCACCATATATTTGAGTCTAGTTTTTTGGTTTTATTTATTTATTTGTTTATTTATTTAGTTATTTATTTTATTGTGATAGAGAGAGAGAATGGGGAGGGCCCAGAGCAGTCTCTGCAGTTATACATTATTAGTTGTGACATAGTTCTATTCCACAAAGGTAGATGTGGGGCTGTGTAGGAGCCAGAACCAAACTGGGGACTTCCTACATGGAAGACCAGAATTTTCACCACCATCTGAAAGTTACCAGTTGTGCCACAGTTCAGCGCATGAATTTGGATGGGCCAGGTCAGGATTCAATCCCTGGACGTCGCTGTTGCAAGGCAAATGCACAACCTGCTGAGCTATTCCAGCATCTCTATTCCAGTCTAGTTTTAATTTCCAAATTAAAAAAAAAAAAAAAAATTCTAGGATGGAAAGTTTCTTTACTTTCTTACAATAAATAGAACCTATAGGTTTCCAGTGAGGAGAGGAAATCCTCTCTAAAGAAATTTTCCCTGATTGCACGTTCATATCAGTTTCTGAATCTCCATGATTGTACCAGTTAGATAAAGCAGCAACTAGAATTTAAAAGAGTAAACGTTATGTCTCTTTAAGCCTGAATATGCAAGATAGGAAATGCACATCTGTCTCTTCTGGTATTTAGTGTAGTGATGCTTTACTGTAACAAGAATAGCAGCCTAGGAAGTTGAATGACTGAAATAAGAAAAGTGAACTAGTTTTCTGGAAAACACAGCATGTTATATTACTCAAGTTGAAGAGCTTCACTGGAAGATTTATTAATGCAAAAAACAAATATGATGGGTACCTTTTGAAGTTGTGTAATGTGTCATTATTGAAAATACAAATTTTTACATAAATTGTGATATTAGTTCAGGGCAGTAAAAGTGAATGAGATAAATTTTGTCCTGTCCTATTTAGTAGCTTTCACACTCCTAAGGAATTGTTAATCTGCTTATATATGCACTTTCAACATATCATACACATATACATATATATAGTCATAAGAAAAATAAACTTTCAGTCTTAAAATTTTTAGAAATTTTATGGTCATGTAATTTAAGACATGCTCTTTCAAACAGGCTAAGTAGTGACATATTTGTAAAGTAGAACTTTTTTTTAAGAGGAAATGAACAAATACATTTTTGGTGATGGAATTATCAGCAATTTAAAAATTAGTGTTTTCACTTTTCTGCATTTTATAAGCTATCTACAATAAACATTTTGCTTTACATTTTTAGAAAAATAACACTTATTAAAAATAATAGATCAAATTGCAAACTTATTATTCTTAATTTAATGATCCATTTTGGAGCAAGGGGATGTCAGGTTATTAAGCAGGTCATATTAGTTTTTCCTATTTAATTTCATGGTTGCTATAGACAGAGGTAGCTCATATTATATGGATAGCTTCACAGTCTGTTATGAATGGGATAATATATATGGTTTGCAAATATTTTTCTCATTCCATAGATTGCCTTTTCATTTTGTTGATTTTTTTTCATGCTGTGCAGAGGCATTTAAGTGACAATCATTTTTGTCAAAAGCAAAAATTGTTGGTGATCATTTTAAAATTTATAATATATATATATATGTACACACACACATACATACATGCATACATATATATATACATATATATATACATGCACACATATGTGTAATATATAGGTGTATATACACACAATATATATGTGTATATTATTACTTTTTTATTGAAAGAGACTGAGTTTATCATAGTTTCTGCTTAGACTACAACATACATTTACTTTATATTTGTAGATAAAGTGTGAAGATATTGGAGAGCGCCTGTACAAACTTTGTTCAATCTTCCCTATTTGAAATGTCTTACATAAAAGTTATTAATTTTTGTAATTAATGAACTGCTATTGACATTATTATTTATTAATTTATTAAACCAAGTTTCACCAATTATTCAGATTCCCTTAGCTTCTATCCATTTCTCTTTTGTTCTTCCAGGATCCCATCCAGGATACCTCATTACGTTTAGACATCATGTCTCTTTAGACCCCTCTTGTCTATGACAATTTCTCAGGCTTTCCACATTTTTTATTAACTTGACTATTTGAGAATTACTGGTCAAGTACTTCACAGAATGTTCCTTAATAGTTTATTTCATATAGAATATTTGTCTCTTCTTTCCATTAATTAATTTATATACATCAGTATGAATTCATGAATATTAATTTAATAAATTGAGTTATAATCAAATAATACTGTATTCATTGCTCTAATTGTTTCAGCTTTAACTATTGGACATTCTTTCATCTTGCTCCTGTCTCACTTTGACATAACCCCATCATGTGAATCACTATTATATTTATATGTTCAGATAAGCACTTTTTTACTTTCTGGCAAAACAATATAATCTAGGATAATTTTCTACTCCACTCTTAGAATCAGTAATTCCTTCAAAGAACTCCGGTTCTGTTAATGGAGAAACTGTATCAGAAATGAATATCTAATCTGTAGGCATGATTATTACTACCAAGATTTTATTAGATATAGACACTCTCAGCTGAGAGACCAAAAAAATATGTGTATACTGACCTGTGTATGTAAATATTTTTGTATGTAACCACCTGTATCTATATCAAGCTAAACTTTAGTTCATACTGATAACTCTGTGGATCCATCTTTATAATACAATACAGCATAGTTTCATAGCCCTAGAAAGATCCCATGTATTTCACCTACTCAAACTTTCTCTCTCCAACTCTAGGCTCCTGGAAACCACTGCTATATTTACTCTCTATATAGTTTTACATTTCTAGAGTGTTATATAATGTGAATAACACAGTACACAGTCATTTGTGATTGGTTTCTTTTACTTAGAAATATGCATTAAGTTTTATCTGTGTCTTTTCATTACATGATAGCTCATTTATTTTATCATTATATAATTTCCCTTTTATGGATGTACCACAATTTGTTTATCCACTCACCAACTGAAGAACATTTTGGTTGTTGCTTGATTTTGGCAATGTCAAATCAGTTGTATAAAAACTATTTTTGTGATTACTGGAGTGTATTCATAATTTTT